>PVLC010003109.1:0-102364 GCA_004027655.1 Graphiurus murinus
CGGGCGTGGTGGCGCACGCTTGTAATCCCAGCATTCGGGAGGCTGAGACTGGAGGATCCGGGTTCGCGGCCAGCCTCAGCTACCTAGTGAGGCACTCCGCAACTTAGTGAGACTCGGTTTCAAAATAAAGAATAAAAAAAATAGGGCTGGGGGTGTAGCTCGGAGGTAGAATGCCCCTGAGTTCAATCCCCAGTACCGCCAAAAAAAAAAAAAAAAAAAAAAAAAAAAGTAAACACAAACAACAAAAAGGGTCACCAAAAATCAAAAAGGAAATTATGTAATTTTGGCAAGTGGATCATGAATTTGACATCAAAGTTCTTGCAATTTCAGCCTAAAAATAAAATACATGCTCAATATTTATATTTCACTATTCAGATGCAATTTTCAGCTCAAATAAAATGTGTGAATGTGTCTGTTGATATGCCATGATATAACTTTGTTTGATATTGATCTTTGGCTTTCATATACATTTTAAACAATTAATATTTTTAGATTTTAATAAACTGGAGGAATTAAATTTGTAGCCAGAATTCATAAAAAGTGTTTGCCAAAGTCTGTACCCAGAGCTAGACCCAGAATGGTTTGGATACATGTTCTCACACACTGTAACTGCCTGATCTTATGGAAGCTATGAAGTCATTCTAAACTTCAGGTTATTTATTCACAAAATGAATATAACAAGAGTATCAGCCTCACAATTTTTAGTGTTGCTGAAAGTATGATATGTGAAAAATAAACTGTTTAGCACAAGTACTAACACATTGTAAACCCTGAGTAAATGGTAGCTCTTATTATAATTATAGGTTGAAAAGTTGAGGGAAAAGCTCCTAAGAGACCACAGAAAGAAATTTTTTAACCAATGAACACATTATATATTAATATGTTGTTCATATATATATATATATATATATATATATATATATATATATATATATATGTATGTATACATTGGTGCTCTTTATATTCAGATATATGTGTATATATACATATGAATGTATGTATGTATGTATGCATGGTGCATATATACATACATTATATATAATATATGTAGCATGAAAGATGCCCTGGAAAGCATGTTTAAGGTGAACTAATTAACTCTGGTACAATTAGGAGCATAGACAGTAAATCAACAAAACCCTACATTTGTGTTTTAATGTGTTGCAAATTTAAAACTTTATTTTGTAACACAAATGTGAGTTGGAATGTATATGTCTTAAGTTGGTTGTCAATTCTGAGATAGGTCTAGATTTATTAGGGAAAGTTAAATTTAGTAAGTGTGTTTAAAGTAGGCCTGCTTGGTTTAGTTTTTTTTTTCAATAAAACATGTTGGGAATAGTACTTTCCCAGCCTGCTTTTTTTCAACACTGAGTTTTATTACACACACAATATTTTAAAGACTTGTGTAAGTGCTGAATAATACTTGAGGCCTGGTCTTTAAAACACTGTGAAAGGTATTGGGAAGATACTATTTGTTTAGAATTGTTTATTTTATACCCCATTTACTTTCCAAGTGAATTTGATGTGAACAACAATAAAAAGGCTCAAACATAACAGTAACATTTTAAAACAAATAGAAGCTCTGAGATAGGATGCTAAAGGAGAATGTGGAAAAAAAATCCAGATATGTAGACCAAAAATGCATTTAAGCTAGGAGGAGTCAAACATGTACATAAGCATGATGTGTTTCATAATGATCCAACCCAGCTAAAAAGTATTTATTCTTCTGCAAAGAGAAACTTCTCCTTAGGCACAAAGAGGAACGAACAAATATATTACTCTGATTCCTGTGAAAAGTGCTTTGAATATCTATGGGCAATTTCTTCTTTAATAAAGAATTTTTTAAAGGTATAGAATATATAATTATATTCTTATGTAAATCAAATATAATTAGAAACAATTTTAATCCCACCTGTGATATTTACTTATACTTAAAATATCCAGTTTTTCCAATTTGCCAGTATTATGTAAATAATATTGCCAAGTTTTATTTTTCTGCAAATTCTGATATGCAGAAAAGGTTATTACCAAAAACTTCCTGCAACTAGAACCACCATTTTCTCTATACCACATTTTAGAATACATTTTTTAATAATCAAGTTTTAATATTTCATCATTACTCACCAAAAAAGCCAGTCAGTTTAATTTCAGATTCGCAGAAAAACATTTTCCAAATTGTTCCTCTATTGGCATGAATCTATTCAAATGAATGCATAACACTATACTTCTGCCTAATGAAAACTATGACTGGGATGTTGTTGAGAGAGGCTACTAATTTTCTAATTACTCAAGCCAAAAAGAGGAAGCAGCTGATAATTGACCCTGGACCAAACAGAATAGCTCTGGAACTTTCTGAAATAACTCAAAAGACCTTTAGTAGTTATTATTTAAAAATATCTTCCCATCTCATTTCTGCACCTGGCACCTCCACCCATAGACATGGCTCCTTGGCAGAGCTGCTGATTCCAAGATTGTATCTAGGAAGGAATCAATGTCTTCCTTCTCAGTAGAATCTGAAAGAAAATGTCTCAGATTACCCATTCTGCTCTTGAAGTCTGTAGTCATCTGTCCATACACTGAGAGTAAGTATTGGGTCATGAGGAGAGCTGATCTCTCACAACTCTGAACAGGAAAATAGAAGCTAGGTTTTGATTGGTACTTGCTTTGTAGAGCATAGGTTTTAAGTGACATTAATTTTAAATATGAAATTAATGTTCATTAAATTGTAAAGAATATGATTATATCTTAGCTAGTAGACCACATGGGCTACCCAAATATTCAAGTCTGAAATCTGAATATTGAACTTAGAAAAATAGCAACCACACAAGATCATGATATGGCAATATCAATTCATTTATATGGCTTAATTAAATGTCTCATATTTTTCTTAAGTCCAAAAAATTCTAAATAGCTCTTACACAAAGCAAAACAGCAAAATTAATATGATTTGATTATGAGTTTTAGTATTAATTGCAACCTCCTTTAACAAATGCCAATTTTTTGTTTTCCATTAGTCATGAGTTATACCTTTTCTTTCTTATAAAGATTCTACATTTAAATAGAGCTTGATATATTGATTTATCTATTCATATTATATGCTTTATTTTATAGTTAATAAATGCAATTCTATTCAAAGGTAACATACTTAAAATCTTTTTTGAGAAATCACAGAGACCAGGAACAGAAATAAAATTAGGGCATGTGATTTAGACCTGCTGTCTATATCTTCTTATGTTTACAAGCCAATGGTTACATATACTGATATAATCTCTCTCCAACTACATCCATAAGTCACAGTATACTATTACTAAAAATATATTAGCTTATTGGTTGGGGTAGATAATGTTTTCACTTCTGTCCTTCATGCTAACTTGGTGGATTACTTTAGGTATCATTTAATCCCTGAGTCTTGCTTTTCTCATATGTAATGATTGCTCCAATTAGAGCATCTCTTCCAAAACTGTAATCTTTCAGCCACATTAACCACACATATTTGGAGACCTTGTAAAGGTAAAACTTGAAGCCTAGCTCTCCCAAACATAACCAGAGAATGGACTGACTTTGATGACTACCCTTCTTGAAGCCCTTCAGCCTCCAAGAAGGACTGAAGCTCCTTAGCAAAGTCATTCACAAGCTAGCTCTGGGTTGACTCTGGACCTCATCTCTTGCATCTCTCATCCCCTTCTCAAGCAACACTATGTGGCTCCCACAACCATAAACACACACACACACACACACACACACACACACACACACACGTCATTTCCCCCTATTGAACAATTGAAGAAATAGTGATATATCTCAATAAATTAGTTGATATATTAGGTGATATATCTCAATAAATTAGTTGATATACCAAGGTATGTTCAAGTCCCAGAATGTCATTAGTATATCAAATCATATACTAATGGGAGCCAGGCCTAGTGGCACAAGATTACAATCCCAGTACTTGGGAGGCTGAGACAGGAGGATTGCAGGTTTGTGGCCAGCCTCAACTACTTAGTGAGGCCCTCTATAACTTAGTGAGACCCTGTTTCAAAATAAAGAATAAAAAATAGGGCTGGGGGTGTAGCTCAGAGGTAGAATGCCTCTGGGTTCAATCCCTAGTGCCAAAAGAAAAAAAAATCACATACTAAGGGGTATGAAATGAAGTCAGGATTTTCTTTTGGTTTTAAAGATTACCAATTCAATCTTCTATAAATATCTATATAAAGAAGTTATGTGGATTCTTTGGAAATATTAAGTAGGAATTTTCTAGTTGTAAGAAAATCAGCTCAAGTAAATATAGTTTTTTAAAGAAAGAGAATAGAGGGATTGGCTTTCCATGTACCTGATAGCAGGCTAGACTGTATTCAACCTGAAAATCAAGTATTCACTATTATTTGGCTGATATGACCTCTCATTATCAAAATTTCAAGTTTTGGAAGAACAATGGGAACTACCCTACTTTGGTAACTTACTCTACTCCAGTCTAATCAAATGTGGTCAGAAGGTAGAAGTAGGGTGGTGATGGTTAGATTTTGAAGAACAGATAACTCCTCTTTTCTGGGACAAATTAACTTGGAAGTATTTATATTTCCTTCAAAAGAGTTTAACCAATAAGAAAGTCTTTTTTTATGAACCTTTTTATAAAAGATCTTTTACTAATGATTTTAGAAAACTGGGTTTTTTTTTTTTCCTTTTCAAGTTGTATACAAAAGAAAACTCATTTATTTTAATTAAACCAACTGTTTTACACAGTAGTTCTCCCCACCTTCCACCCTCAGGGTCAGAAATCTGTAGTTACAACAAATTTAGATTTGTGTGTATGTGTGTTTCATTTGCCTTAAATGAGATTTAAATGTAATGCAGTGGTTTAAAGTTAAAAGCAACTCTTATTCAATCTTATTGAATATTGCCATGTAAATGCACTTTACATAAATTCACTTGAAATCTTTATGTTTTTGCAAACTGAACTCATATAAGGGTGTCATTTTGAGAAATATTATTGCTTAATTTCTTGTTGCTCCAGATTGTAACGTATTTTATAAATCAAGTATTCTTTGATATGCAGCTAATGGAATTATCTCTAAGATAGTTTTATAATATAGTTAAAATTAAATTATTTCCTCAAAACTAATTTACTTATTCAATCCTCCTTGAAAGGCTGCCTTTTCTTTCCAAGATCCATTCTGGTCATTTATCACCGTTGTCGTTTTCCCCCAAGAATCAAGATAATTTTAACTATTTCTTAGTGGAAGTTAAAAGCGTCAACATTTCTTTGTTTGACCTTGTTTTATTTAGGCTTCTTTCATTTTCAAGTATCAGAAAACATAATCTAAATATATATAACACACATATATATATATATATATACATATATATAACTCAAAAGTGAGTTTATTAGTTCATGCACTTTGGAAATCATCCATGAGGATGGCTTCAGATTAGGGTCTTCATCAGACTCAAGCTTATCACAGGACCTAATTTCTTTCTTTCTGCTTCCTCTTTGCATGCTGGGAAGAGGACAGTGGCAACACATTTATACATCCACTTCCCAGATAACACCGAGCAGAGCAATGTCTCAGAAATGAGCCTGTAGACTTTGCCTGACCTAAATCAGATCTTGTATTCCACTTTGAATCAATCACTATCTCATTGCGTTGCTGATTTCTCCTAGATGTGACTCATAACTTCACTTCCTAGCAGGTAGCACTCTGCCAAATACATGCCAAGAGAATGCACGAGTAGAAGACTTTCAAACAAACAGCGTTGTAACGCACAAAAAAGACATCACTATTTAAAAATGATAATTAATATTTATTAAACCCCATCTTACTCAGGCTTAATATTATGTATTTCCAATATGTGGACAAAAAGTAAATAAGTATTTTCTGGGCAATGAAATGGACACATGAAGAAGTTAATTATCTGATGCAAATTTGAATGAAATTGCTGGGCTTTGAATAGAATCTCCTCAACTCCCTAATCCAATTATTAACCTCTGAGAACTAGGGTATTCTCATTTCTTCAAAGAGGGGTTGAGACTGACTTGCTTTCCACTTTGGAAATTTGCAACTATTAATACTCTATCATTGGTGGCACATGCTTGTAATTCCAGTACTTGGGAGGCTGAGACTAGAGGATCTAGGTTTGCGGCCAGCCTCAACTACTTTCTGAGGTCCTCAGCAACTTAGCGAGACCCTGTTTCAAATAAAGAATAAAAAATAGAGCTGAGGTATAGCTCAGAGGTAGAATGCCCCTGGGTCCAGCCCCCAGTACTACAAATAATAATAATAATAATAATAATAATAATAATAATGATAATAATAATAGTACTCTATCATTATAAAGTATTAATAGTTGTTCCTACTAAAAGTGGCTTTGAATTCTACCATGTTTTTCAGCCCCACTCAAAACTGCAGATCAGGCACTCAGCATCTTTGGTCCTAGTCTTTGCAGCAGCCTCTTCATTGACCTTGTTACTTCCAACCTCCTCTCTACCAACCCAATCTCTCCATAACTGTGTGCTATTGTGTAAATTTTTAAAAATATGATATTCTTTTTCTGCTGCTCCTTCACGTTGATTATGGGATAAACTTCAGCATCCTTATATTGACATATAAATCCTTTAATCTAACCACAACCTTCAATTCAGGGCCATAAAGTTCCACTCTTCTCTTGACAGTCCTTCACATTTAAATTTTCACCACTTCTCATACACTCCACCATCCATGTCCTTTATAATTTCCGTTTTCCCTGAGTTTTTCTTCCTAGCCAACTCCTTCTGATCTTTTAAAAGATAGGTAAAGAATGAAATATTTCTATGTGGTCCTTCCTGGCTCCCCTAGGGAAAGCTATCCCCTTCTTGTGTGTAGCATCCTCATTTACACAGAGAAGTGCAAATTATGTGGGCAAATAGGTGTGCATTTGAAATGTGCCAGTTATTATGAAAACGACTGGATGAATATCAGCATTCTCTATGTATTTCCAATCTTATCAAAAATCAGCATAATCAGTGAGCTCTGGCACTTATACTATACATGATAGAAATATCATGTTAGGGGTGTAGAGGCCAAACAGCTATGGTACATTTTCCATGTGTCAGTAAATTGCTATCTCCATATTTCAAGATCCATTCAGTCTTTAACTTTTTTCAGTGGACTCAAATGTGATTTTAAGAAATTAATGAAATAAATTCAAGGAAAAAATCCCTGATATTTTAATTTACAGCAAAAACTCCTACTTTTGGAAAATTGAGGCAATGGCATGATTGATTTTTATACCTTATCTTTCCTGTTGCATTTCTATGGAGTTTTGTTCTCTAAGTGCATGTGTGTATGTGTGTGTGTTTTACTGGGGATTGAACCCAGGGGCACTCTACCTCTGAGCTACACCCACAGCCCTATTTATTTTTATTTTGAAACAAGGTCTAGCTAGATTAATGACAGTCTCACTACTTGCTGAAGCTGTCCTCAAACATGGGATCCTTTTGTCTTAGCCTTCCAAGTACTGGGATTACAAGGGTGTACCACCATGCCCAGCTTCTAAATGCCTTGTTAATTTTCAGAGGCAACACAAAAATAATATATTCATGTTGAATTAACTTCATAAGTCCTTCAAATATAAAATTCCAAATAATGTTTTGTTGATTGTCGTAGTGATAGTATTTGTATGTAACATTCTATTTCATCATGTACATAGGAGTCTACACCAAAAAAAAATCTTAAAATATTCTAGTTTTTCATTACTTAATTACTGAAAATATTTAATTGGCAATATAATTATTTCATGTACTCTAATTTTGATGTATACTGTTAAGGTGAATATATTAGTATTTAAGTTATTTTATATTTTAATTAAATAAAGGCATAAGTTGAAACTAACTCTTATATTTTTTATTACTGAAAATATTATTTTCCAATATAAGGAAAAACACAATTTCAGATCTCTTTTGGCTAAGTCACACTGGCATGTTCCCTTTGATCTCTCAAAACAATATATTCAGTCATGTAAGTATGTCCCAGAGAATGGTGCTTTTCAGCATCAGTCCCTGGAGTCTTCCAGTTGATGCTTGCATCTACTATTTGAAAGCAATCGCTATAGTCTGGGGATTCTGCAGAAAGCAAGGAGACTCTAGGAAAAGCTAATAAATAGAGGAGAATTTTCCAGAAGACATACTCAGAAAGTTTACAACACACAAGTGATATATATCTAAAATAAAGAAGTAATTTCTCCAAGGAGAGACAGAGGGGAAAAAAGGAGAAGAAGGAAGTAAGAAAGGGAGGAAGAGAGAAAGAGAGAAAGGGAAAAGATGAAAAAGGAAGGAAAGGAGGAGAGAAAGAAGGAAGAAAAATAAGAGAAGACAAAAAAGAATGAAAGAGTGAGAAAGAAAGAGAAATAAGGAAAGCACAAGAAAAGCAAAATACAGGCAATGTTATAAAGAGGCAATTTGCAGTGTAGGAAATCCAAAAGACTAACAAACATGAAATATGTTCAAACCCATTAGGAATTCGAGACGTGCTAATTAAAATAACAATAATATATCACTTTACGCCCATGAGATTAGCAAATTTTATAAAGCTGGACAATGCCAAAAGTTGGAAGGAGTGGGAAATGGGAAACCCCACATGCAGTGGAGAGCCCGGCAGTCATCTTGAAAACCAATCTCAGTAGTTCTTAATCCAATTAAGTTCACATACCTACTACATCTCCACAACCCACCACAAAGCAGATCTGGGAAAATTCTCATACCAGCCATGACAGAATGCATACAGGAATGTTTTTCACGGTGTTATTTGTGTTAGCAAGGGGTTGGAGACAATGGAGGTGCCTGTCCCTGGGAGACAGATAAAGAAAGAACTGAGGCTACACACTAAGAAATGCTACAGGGGGAGCATTAAGGGCAGTGTATCAGATAAATAACAAAAACACATCTACAGTGAATATTTGTTTCCTAAAATACAGGCACATAACATCACAATATTTTACAAACAGAAATGAAAGAAAGAAGATGCACACACGTTATACACATTAGGGACCTGCCTAAGTGAGGGTCAGGAAGTGGCACAGCAAATGGAGAACACACATAGAAGCAACTAGCTAAAGAAGACAAGCAAAGATGAGGCACAAAGCCAGTGATGTAAGCTATGAAGGGCCCACAACAAGGAAGTTATGATTCACCTAACCCTGTTCACACAGTCCAAACACAAACATCACAATCAAAATGATGAGCTGATAACACATACAGTGGTGCAAAGAGAAGGGAACCACATAGTTTGGGAATTCATCAGTCTGATATTCAAGTTGATGACCAAATGCATTTCTGTGTTTGAGTCAAATTGATTTCCTTGAAAGAAATGTCTACTCTTCCCTAAAACTGCAATTTCCAGACAAAAGCCATGCTAACATTGACCTGGGAATACTAATCCAACTTCAATATCCCCTTTCAGGGAGGCTTCTCAAATTTCAAGGCATTTGTAACCCCTTTGACTACATGAAGAGCCAGTCGGCTGAAGCTGGTCATTTATAATTTTGAGTTATCTGTTTAAAGGGAAAGCAAAGTTCTCTTTGATTTCTAATAGAGATAAACTCTTTCCTGGGAATTGTGCAGCTCATGGTTATAAAGTTTAATGATTCGGGATCCTTGCTTTTTGTTGTGCCAATTCACTCACTTTCTATCCAGACAGAAAAATCTTTGATATAAAACCATTGATATTTAAATATCAAAATGTAACTCTTTGGCCAGGCAATAACTCTCCACGTGGGAGGTGTGGATGAGAATTCCAGATGCCTTTTCTTGTCCTGGTAGCCACAGCATCTGGAAATGATGCTTGTGGTCATGGTAATACTTTAGTCTGTCAAAATATATTTTATCCAAAGTTTTCAGTGTGCTTTGCAATTTATTAATCCTTGCAACACCTATTGGAGGTAGGCAGATATTTTTTCTCCCTTGAGGAACTAAGGCAATGGAGAGTAGAAATGAGAAGTGCAGAGGGTCAGGCAGTTGGATGGGCGGGTGGAAGGAAGTCCTTCTCAGTTAGAAGAACAGCCAATCCTATTAAAAGGTGAACTCCTCTGACATTACCATAAAACAAGTTTTAAAGGAAATTTTATAGCTTGGGAATAAAAAACAATGTTTTGGAAAGCAGAATTAATTAAGGCTTGAGGAACTCAAAAATAAATTGTGACATTTAAAATATGCTTTTTAAACATTACTGCAAATTCCAATTTATTGAGTTTAATTAGTCAGACTACAACAAAACACCACCGCTTTGACACTAAAAGTTTGAATGTTTGGGGCTAGGGTGGTGTCTGTGTTTGAGGAATTTATACAAATTTGTCAAAAGTATTTCTCTTTGCAGGGGGGTGGGGGACAGAGTAACACTTTGCTTCTGTTATCTGCTTCTTCTTTTGCATTTCTAAATTGACCAAAAATCAATTTTTTAATTTTTCATGTAAATTAAAATGATTTCCTGGTAGTTCATGAGCAGTTTTCTATGCTTTTTATTGACTTATAAAAGTGACAGTATACATGTCAGAAAATGGATTCTTGCCAGGCCTGGTGGCACATGCTTGTAATTCCAGTTCTTGGGAGGCTGAGACCAGAGGATCTGGGCTCCCGGCCAGCCTCAACTACATAGTGAGGCTCTCCACAACTTAGTGAGACTCTGTTTCAAAATAAGGAATAAAAAAATAGGACTGGGGATGTAGCTCAGAGGTAGAATGCCTATGGGTTCAATGCCCAGTACTGCAAAAAAAAAAAAAAAAAAAAAAAAAAAAACCATAAAAAATGGATTCTTGTAATTGTGAATCCTTCTCTCTGTTAGAGTGATGGCACATTCACTCTCTCATTTTCCTGGAGATATACTGCATGGAGTGAACACTTAAGAGTCTATGCCAGAGCCGGGCATGGTGGCACACACTTGTAATCCCAGCATTCGGGAGGCTGAGACCGGAGGATCTGGGTTCGAGGCCAGCCTCAGCTACCTAGTGAGGCACTCCGCAACTTAGTGAGACTCGGTTTCAAAATAAAGAATAAAAAATAGGGCTGGGGGTGTAGCTCAGAGGTAGAATGCCCCTGAGTTCAATCCCTAGTACCGCAAAAAAAAAAAAAAAAAAAAAAAAAGAGTCTATGCCAGTGCTAAGAGAATTAGCAACAGTGGCTTACATGGAATCTATGTTTGTCTAATTGTGAAGACAATGCAAAAAAAGGAACACAGAAAACTTTCTCAAACTCATGAATAAATGTCTTCCTTAAAGGAGTTACAACAGAAGACACGTTTTCTAATTGATGCTGGTGATTGCAACAAGATAGTAGAAAATAAGCCTTTTACAGAGTGCAATGTTTTTTTATTAATATTTTAAATTTAGGAAAAAATATGAATTTTTTTAATCAATGCATTACTTTTACATTTAGCATTCTTCCATTCAAGATTAGTATTATAAATAGGCTTTTCTAGGTGATTTTCATATTTGCATAGAATGCCAAACCTTTTACATAATGTAATAGCTTCACTTTCTTTAATATTAGATTGTTTTATTATTAATGTTATTATAGCATTATTACCATATTAGCATTAATATTTATGTTACAACAATATACAACTTCGTTAGCATGTTACCGATACAATGGTAAAACTGCTAGGAATGTTATAAAAACAAGCAATGTTTTCTTTTAATCAACTTCCCTTTAAAATTTGTACCATATTCCCCATATGCACTTTCTCATTACCTTTCCAGACAAAATGATGGCATTTGACTTCTCCTGTTTAGATTTTGTTTAGCGATCACAGACTGCATTCTGCACCAAAATGATGACATAATGCAGATCTGTCAGATACCTTTCCTGAGATTAAACTGGTCTATTTTACATATGTCCTTTGTGGCCACACCAGTAATATAGCAATTGTATTTCCCACAGGATCCAGGATCTATTTTCATTTACAGGAAGATCTACCTATCTAGAACCTTTAACACATGAACCATGTTATATTACAAAGGCAAAATTTTACAAAAAACAAGATGTGAAAGTGTTTCATAAAATACAAAGCATTATTGTTTTCCTGAGAGCAAAGGATTTATCAAAGACTTTTTAATCATTTTGGAAGTAACCTTTTCTAAATGATATCCCTCTTTGCTTGACATATTTGATAATAGAATGAACAGCTTTTGGTTATCTCATGGTTAATGGACTTTTCGTGCCACATTAGATGACATGCCATTCCTTGGCCAAGCATCAGGCATCCACAGTTTGTATGCATTTTGTATCTTCTACAAAACCCTCTGCTCATTGATCTCCACTCTCAAAAGTTCAGCTCAGCACTTCTTTGTGACAACTTCCAGGCTATATTTTCTTATTACAGTATACAGTATTTAATCTTTCTTCTTTTATGACTACTTATTCCATTGTTTAATATCTAGATTTATGAGAGTTAGCAAAATTAAGGTCTGAAGAAGTATGTAACTATTTTTAACCCCTAAATGAAATTCTCTAAATGTCACTCCTTATTTCTATCAAGATATGATAAAGACCCAAACTTAATAAATAAAATAAACAGCTATTGCGATAAAAATATTTTTACACAATAAAACCTGTCAAGGGCAGTCCTTCAATTAAGAACTTCATTCTATGAGTTTAACTGACCTTTCCTGATCTTTCTAGACATACACACACATACACACACACAAACACACACACACACACACACACACACACACACACACACACACACACACAAAATCACTACCCACTGCACTAAATTTAAATGTAAGTGGTGACTAATCCTTGTCTGTTTCTACTCATTACAATGCTTTTCACTCCTAGACTTCACCTGCCCTGACCCTTTGCATGATTATTTCTCTGCTTTGCTTCGCAGAAATGACTCTGCCATTTGTTTTTCTACAGTTACAACTTTGATGGTCCTCCTTAGTTTAGTTTTTTTTTTTTTTATTTGTTTCCTTTGACTTATTTCCATTCCATGCTTCTCTTTCCTTCCATACTCCCTACAATCAGAATAACCATTCAAATGTGCATGTTTATCACTATCACTATGAAGTGCATTATGAGGTGAGGCCATAATGCACCAATAAGAGCATTAAACAAAATTTTTAAAAATACCAAATACTCCTAGATATAAAGGAAATATAAGTTTTTTTGTTTTATTTTGTTTTGTTTGTCATTACCCTCTTTTTTTATGGTACTGGGGATTGAACCTAAGGGCATTCTGCCTCCAAATTACACACCAGCCCTATTTTTTATTATTGTTTTTATTTTGAAACAGTCTTGCTAGGTTGATGAGTATCTCACTATTTGCTAAGGCCGTCTTTGAATCTGCAATCCTCCAGTCTCAGCCTCCTACCACCTTCATTTTTAGCAGTACATGATAAGAACATTATTTCTTTTGCCACAAAAACTTTATTTGATTTTATTTATTTATTTTTATTATTGGTGCTCTCTAATCATACATCTTTGTTAGATACAAGCTGGTAAAGGCATACATGCACACATCTCTCATTTAATCCTTCCTCAATTCCCTCCCCATTCCCTCTCTCTCCCTCCTTCTCAAGTTCAGTTTACTGATTGACTTTGATATGTTTGTGAAAGTACATCATGTGCATTAGGGTGTTTCCCTCCCTCCACCCCATCACCTTCAGTTAAGTCACCTTTTTTGCTCATCTAACATTTCTCCTTCTTTGTCTAGAATCCCTCTTATGACCCACTTTCTCCCTAGCTTCCACATATTAGGGAAAGCATGAGACTTTTTACTTTTTGTGACTGACTAGTCTCATTTAACATAATGTTTTCAGTTCCATCCATTTTCCTGCAAATGACCTTGTTTTGTTCTTCTTTATAGCTGGGTAAAATTCCATTGTGTATATATCCCACAGTTTTGTTCCATTCATCCATTCATCTTTTTTTTTTAATAGTACTGTGAATTGAACTCAGGGGCATTCTACCTCCAAGCTACATCCCCAGCCCTATTTTTTAGTCTTTTATTTTGAAACAGGGTCTCACTAAGTTGCAGAGTGCCTCTCTATGTAGCTGAGGCTGGCCATGAAGCCACATCCTCCAGTCTCAGCCTCCCAAATGCTGGAATTACAAGCGTGCACCACGCCCAGCTTCCATTCATCTTTTGATGGACATCTTGGCTGGTTTCATAGTTTGGCAATTGTGGATTGTGTGGCTATAAACATAGATTCACATGTACAGGTCTGATACTTTGGTTTCCATTCTTTTGGGTAGATACCTAGAAGTGGTATGGCTGGATTGTATGGTAGGTTCATTCCCATTCCTCCAAGGATCCTCTATACTGTTTCCCAAAGTGGTTATACTAATCTGCAGTTCCACCAACAATATATTAGGGTTCCCACTTCCCCACACCCTTGCCAGCATTTGTTGTTGTTTGTGTTTTTTTCCACCAACAATGTATTATGGTTCCCACTTCCCCCACATCCTTGCCAGCATTTGTTGTTGTTTGTGGTTTTGATGATTGCCATTCTAATTGGTGTTAAGTGAAATCTCAGGGTAGTTTGGATTTGCATCTTTCTGTTTGTTAATGATGTTGAACATTTCCTCACACATTTATTGGTCATCTGTATTTCTTCTTTTGTGAAGTGTCTATTAAATCTTTTGCATATTTTTTGATTGGGTTATTTGTTTTCTTAGTTGTAAGTTTCCTGAGTTCTCTGTATATTCTAGATATTAGTCCTCTATTGGAGGAGTAGCTGGCAAAAATTTTCTCCCATTCTATGGGCTTTCTGTTGAGGTTCTTCATAGTTTGCTTTGCTGTACAGAAGCTCTTCAATTTAGTGCAGTCTCATGTGTTGATCTTCCTTTGAGTTGCTCGTGCCTTTGGGATCTTGTAGAGAAAATTTTTACCTATGCCTATGTGTTAAAGTGTTGGTCCTATGCCTCTTCAAGTACCTGCAAGGTCTCTGGCCTGACTTCCTGGTCTTTGATCCATCTTGAATTGATTCTTGTGCAGGGTGAGAAAGGAGGGTTCATTTTCATTTTTTCTGCATATGGTTAACCAGTTTCGTCAACACCATTTGTTTAAAAGTCTATCTTTTTTCCAGTGTATGTTCTTGACTCCTTTGTCAACAATCAGTTGATTGTAACTGTGCGGGTTTGTTTCTGAGTCTTTTATTCTACTCCATTGGTCTATGTATTTTTGTGCCAATACCATGCTATGGCTTTGTAGTATAGTTTGTAGTCAGGTATTGTGATGCCTCCTGCATGGTTCTTGTGCTAAGAACTACTTTGGCTATTCTGGGCTTTTTGTTTTCCAAATGAATTTAAGGACTGATTTTTATATGTCTGTGAGGAGTTACCTTGGTAATTTCATGGGTATTGCATTGAATCTGTAGATTACTTTTGGGAGAATGGCCATTTTGATGCTATTTATTCTGCCTATCCAAGAGCATGGTAGATTTTTCCATCTTCTAAGGTCTTCTTCGATTTCCTTTTTCAACTTTTTATAGTTTTACTTATAGAGGTCTTTTACCTCCTTGGTTAGATTTATCTCTAAGTATTTTATTTCTCGGGGTGCTATTGTGAGTGGACTTGTTTTCTGGATTTCTTTTTCAGTGGATTCATGGTTGGCATACAGGAAGCTTCTGATTTTTTAAGATTGATTTTGTATCCAGACACTTGGCTGGATTTGTTGATCAGTTCTATAAGTTTTTTAGTTGACTTTTTTGGGTCTTCTAAACATAGTATCATGTCCTCTTCAAAAAGTGATAGTGTTAGCTCTTCTTTTCCAATTTGTACACCTTTGATTTCCTTCTCTTGCCTTATTTCTCTGGCTAGAATCTTAAGTACTATATTGAATAGAAATGATGATAGTAGACATCCTTGTCTTGTTCCTGCTTTTAGTGGGAACTCTTTCCATTTTTCCCAATTTAATATGATGTTGGCTGTGGGACTATTGTATATTACTTTTATTATGTTGAGATATGTTCCTTCTATTCCAATTCTCTGCAGTTCTTTTTAGCATTAATGGGTGTGAGATTTTATTGAATGCTTTTTTGCTTTTTTAGCATCTGTTGAAATGATCATGCAATTTTTATCCTAGATTCTGTTTATGTGGTGAATTGCATGAATTGTTTTTAGTATGTTGAACCAACCTTGCATCCCTGGGATGAACCCAACTTGGTCATAGTGTGTAATTTTCTTAATGTGGTTTTTAATGTGCATTGCTAGTATTTTGTTTAACAGTTTTGCATCTAAGTTGATCAGCGATATAGGCCTATAGTTTTTTTGTTTGTTTTTTGTTTTTGTTTTTCTTGAACTGTCTTTATTTGGCTTTGGTATTAATGTGATGTTGGCTTCTTAGAATGTGTTTGGGGGTGTCCTGCTTCTTTCTTTTTCGTGGAATAGTTTGAGGAGTATTGGGATTAGTTCTTCTATAAAGGTTTTTATAAAATTCACTTGGAAAACCATCTGGCCCAGGACTTCTGTTTGATGGTAAACTCTTTATTGCTGCTTCTATCTCTTGATTACTATTGGTTTGTTTAAGTTTTCTATATCTTCCTGATTCAATTTAGGATGGTTATATGTGTCTAGAAGTTTGTCATTTTCTTCTAGATTTTCCATTGTGTTGGAGTATAGCTTTTCAAAGTAGTTTCTGATGATCCTCTGGATTTCCATACTACCAGTGGAATATCACCTTTTTCATCTATTATTTTGGTAATTTGGGTTGATGATCTATTTCTTTTGGTTATTGGCTAATGGTTTATCTATATTGGTTATTTTTTCAAGAAACCAGCTTTTGAGCCAGGCGTGGTGGCGCACGCTTGTAATCCCAACATTTGGGAGGCTGAAATCGGGGGATCCGGGTTCGCAGCCAGCCTCAGCTACTTAGAGAGGCACTCCGCAACTTAATGAGACCCTGTTTCAAAACAAAGAAAAAAAAAATAGGGCTGGGGGTGTAGCTCAGAGGTAGAATGCCCCTGAGTTCAATCCCCAGTACCAAAAAAAAAAAATAAGAAGAAGAAACCAGCTTTTGGTTTTGCTGATATTACCAATCAGAGAAATGCAAATCAAAACTACCCTGAGATTTCACCTAACACTAATTAGAATGGTAATCATCAAAAACACAAACAACAAATCTGGTGAGGGTGTGGAGAAGTGGGAACTCTAATACATTGTTGGTGGAATTGCAGATTAGTGCAACTACTTTGGGAAACAGTATGGAGGAACCTTGGAGGAATGGGAATGGACCTACTATGTGGTCCAGCAATATCACTTCTGGGTATCTACCCAAAAGAATGGAAACCAAACGATCAGACCAACACATGTGTATCTATGTTTATAACTGCACAATTCACAATTGCCAAATTATGGAACCATCAAAAGATGAATGGATTACAAAACTATGGGATATGTACACAATGGAATTTTACTCTGCCATAAAGAAGAACAAAACAATGTCATTTGCAGGAAAATGGATGGAACTGAAAACATTATGTTAAGTGAGATTAGTCAGTCACAAAAAGTAAAAAATCTCATACTTTCCCATATGCAGAAGCTAGGGAGAAAGTGGGTCATAAGAGGGACTTTAGACAAAGAAGGAGAAATATTGGATGAGCAAAAAAGGTAACTTAACTGAAGGTGATGGGGTGGGGGGAGGGAAACACCCTAATGCACATGATGTACTTTCACAAACATATCAAAGTCAATCAGTAAACTGAACTTGAGAAGGAGGGAGGGGAAGGAAATGGGGAGGGAATTGAGGAAGGGTTAAATGAGAGATGTGTGCATGTATGCCTTTACCAGGTTGTATCTAACAAAGATGTATGATTACCATGCACCAATAATAAAAAAAGAAGTCAAAAATTGATCTTCTTGATTCAATTTAGGAAGGTTGTATGTGTCTAGAAATTTGTGATTTTCTTCTAGATTTTCCATTTTGTTGATGTATAGTTTTTCAAAGTAGTTTCTGATGATCCTCTGGATTTCCACACTGTCTGTGGTAATAATCATCTTTTTCATGTCTTATTTTGGTAATTTGGCTTGATTCTCTCTTCCTTTTGGTTAGAGTAGCTAATGGTTTGTCTTTCTTGTTTATTTTTCAAGAAACCAACTTTTGGTTTTGTTGATTTTCTGTATTTTTTTATTCTCTACTTTGTTAATTTCTGTTCTGGTTTAAATAATTTCCTGTCTCCTAAAATAGTGGATATTTTTCTTCATTTCTGCAAATTACAATCCATCCCCCACATACCTGTAATGAATAAGATGAACTTTTGTTTTAGTCATTCTACTATTTTAGTAAAAGAATAAGTGAAGGTTCATGAAGACAGAAGGACATAATTAAATGTGAATGCCATTTGGAATTGCAAATGAGTGCACATTGTTCCGCAAATGTAGTGCTTACATGTCTATACTCATGCCAATGTCAAAGGCACAAGAACAGGAGGAACTTGCCAAATTGAACAACATTTTAAGGGTGAAAGCCAGACACTTGAGAACTTCCTAAGCTCCCCTGTGGATAAATATTTTTGGGATAGATAGTGGAGTCTGTGCATTAAGATACAAAAAAAAGTCATATTCCATGAAGAAATTTGAATCAATTCTATTATGACTTAATCTCTATGTAACTTCCATAGCCAGTAAGAAAAGACTGTTGGTGTGACATCTGATTGTAGATTGACTTCCTGCCCTGAGTATGTGCTATCCATAGCAAGTTCTTTTATGAATGTGAGTGATAATGTTTGCTCAGAAAGATGGCCTTAGAGATAGATTAAAAAAAAAAAACTCTCATCATTACTGCAAAACAATAAACCTCAAGTGTAAAAAAAATAGCATAAGTAGAAGAAAGAAAACAAGACTATTTTGTTCATATTTATGTTACACATAAGTAATTGAAAATCTTGACAGATTAAAGGATCTCCCTGTTACTTAAGAGACTGCCAAGACTAGGAAAAGAAATAGATCTATAATGTTCATGTCCATTCTAATATTTTTCCTTTCCAATTAGTATCTATTTATGAGGAATTTGTACTTTGTAATGATCCCAAGGAGGACTTTTAGCAGCGGTGGACACAGTCCACTCCACTCTTTCTTTTGAAACTCTTTGCCCTTGTCATCTATGTTTCCATATGCTCTCAGTTTTCTTTTTCTATTTCTAATTTCTCAGTCTCCTGGTCAACTTCTCCTCTTTAGAAAACTGTAGTTTTGACTCCTTCACGGTTCTATTCTGAGTTGTCTTTCCTCTCTACAATTCATTCATAACAATTCTACATTAATTGCAACCATATGTAAGGCTTTATATTAAAATTGTAGCCTAAAATCAAAAGAAAGTAGGGAATAACTTTTTTGTTTTTATAATTTCATGAATACCCTCTAATATCTAGCTGATAGAAAATCAAGGCATATCCTTATTCTTCAACATATTCCTATATCAAACATCATGTTGTATGCCACAAGTATATATACATATAATTTTTTAAATTGAAAAATAATTTTTTAAAAAGCAATATCCTTGGTGTAAAGTCAAGGTAAACAGAGATATTGCTTAATTTAACAATGAGTTTACATTCTGATAAATCCATCATAAATTGACAAGATAAGTAAAAAAGGCATTTAGCCAGATGCAGTGGCACATACATGTAATCTCAGCTAATCAGGAGACTGAGGTTCTTAAGTTCAAGGCCAGCCTCAGCAACTTAGCAGGACCTTGTCTTGAAATAAGAATAAAAGGGTAGGAGATATACCTCAGTGCTAGAGCACCCCTGGCTTCAATCTCTAATACCTAAAAAATGCATCTAATACCTAATGTACCAAACATCATACGTAAGCCTTGTCTACATTAAGCTTCTTCAGAGTACTTACATTGGTCAAGAGTTAAACAAAATCATCTAGCCCAAAGCCTATTTTATAATAAAGTGTTGAATATCTCACAGAAATTAATTAATACTATGAAAAACAGAATGGTTGTATTAGTATACTTTTACACCATCTGAAAGTAAAATTAAAAAAATGATAAATCAGGACCTTCTGTGTAGCTAAAACTTACTTGAATGACAACAGTGACTAGTAGATGTGAGCACAGATAGACACAGAATCCATACTCACTTGGTTCTACTGGTTCTCCACTTACTAACAGGCTTTTTTGAAGCTCTTCTCTTTTGCCTTTAAAATAAGAATTATCACAACAGTTTCATGAAGGCCATTTTGACCACTTAATGAGATATATATATATATATATGTAGTGCCTCAAATGGTGTTTGGATAACAATGTGCTCTATGTTTACTATTATCATCATTATCACCATAACTCATAACTAAAGACTCAAAAATGTTTATAGCCAATCCAGATTCTCAACTGAGGTTTATATTTCCATACCTGGATGCCTACCTTAGGGAACTACCTTTGTATCTCATAGACATCTCAAACTTAGCAAGACTTAAACCCTTGCTATGTCTAATTGGCTCCAAAAAATGTCCAAAAACCTGCAACTCCCCTCTAACCACCAATATCTGAAAATTGTAATCCTCTTAAAATGTTCTTTTCCTCACTCTCCACTGATATCATATTAATTTTGAATCTATCTGTTTTCCCAACTCTACTACAACCATCTTACTTTAAGATTCAGTCATCTCTCTCCCATATTGAGGTAATATTCTAAATTCTAGGTGAGCTCTTGCCTACCTATAATCCATTTCCACTAATTAGACACAATGCTTGTTCTGAAAAATATGCGACAATGTATTTAGAATCCTTAGGTAGTAGTCTATTGTTCTTCAGTCAAAGATTAAATTCTTTTCCATGGCCCACATGATCTTGGATGTTCTAGCAGATGCCTACTTCTAAGTCATCTGTTTTTTATTATATTCCATCCAATGACCTCTGAGAATATCTCCAATATGAGATTAGTCTTATCCATAGGGCTTTTGGGCTTGCCTTTCATTCTGATGTTCACGCAGACCAGCCACCTTTATACACATCACCCTTGCCCTCCACAAACATTTCCTATGAATGCCTCCTACACATTCTTTGTCTCTCAGCTCATACATCATTTCCTTACAGCAACCTTTAGAGATAAATCCCTCATCAATCTAAATTGCTTCTATCTTTATTTTCCTCTCTCTTATTACAACTATTAATTGTATATTACCTGAATGTTGATTTAATATTAGTCACTTTCTCTAGAAAGTAACCATTATACACCAACACTTAGCATATTTTCTGGCAATTGTCTGGACTCAGTTATTATCAGTTAAATAAATATGTGCTTAATTAGTGAGCAATGGGACACTTTTTAAAACTGGTTGATTAGAATGAAAAATGCAATCTATTGCCATTTGGCAGGAGAAAGACTATTGCTGATAGACGTGAGAAAATAAATTTTGTCCAAACATTAGGAACATGTTTCTAAGTTTAAGTTTTAGACAAATAATTTGTCAAGCCTGAAGTGAACTCTAGAAAGAGCGTATGGCCAAAGTGTTAATACAAAAATAGAAAAGAGAACAAATATTAAATAATCAGATGTTCCCTTGCTATAGATACAGAAACTGTTCTTCAATTTTCTTTAAAGAAAGAAATCTTTTTGCATGATGGAATATTTTTTATTGAAGCCTCTTTAAAAATAAAATAGTTATCCAACCTCTGAAGTTTTACTCAAATATAGAGAACTCTCCTGTATAAGAGGAATTCTTATAGCAAGAGATATAACAACTAAAAGAATGAGAAATTTTAGGTAATGTATTTATTTAATTGTTGAATGTGCAAAAAAGATCCACTTTGGCTTTTTTAAGAAAAATTAAACAACATTAATCAACGTATAGTACCTTTTATAACTGCTCTCATTAATCAAATTCCTCGCAGGAGGTGAGCCTATGTGAAGCAAGGATAGAATTTTTTCCATACTAATTTCCATGGAAAATTAGTAAATACATATCCTTATGCTCAGAATTCCATCATATAATGTGTGGTATATTAATAATTCATACTTCATATTAATATTTTATTGTCTGAATTCATAATGTGGGCCTCACATAGTTAATTACCTACACACAGTTAATTATCTATCCTGATAAGTGAAATATATTCTAAATGATAGAAAGAGTGTGAGAAGCTTGTAAAACATCTGTAGCGGGTGAGCATACATCCCCTGTAAGAACTCATTCCTATGCATACTTCACCCCTGATGTCATGATGCATTTGATATTAGAATAGTAACTTCTTCATGGTTTCCTCATTCCCCAGATGATTTACATTCAATACAGTATGATTCTATGTCTTACATAAGAATCAATTCGATAATCCATATTAAATTTCATCAGAATTAATAACATTAAAATTTTGGAAAAAATTAAAGTTATCACAGGGCAAACTATGTGTTTAGGAAAACAGTAATACATTTTCAACTCTGCTAATTAAAATAAGCTAATAATAATAGTTGAACCAAGTTGAACCTTACGAAGGAAACATACAAGATTATTTATTTACTTATTTATTTATTTATTTATTTATTTATTTATTTATTTATGGTACTTTGGATTCAACCCAGGGTCATTCTACCTCTGAACTATGCCCCAAACTCTATTTTACTTTTATTTTGTAACAGGGTCTAAGTTGCAGAGGGTCTTGCTAAATTGCTGAGGCTGTCCTCAAATGTGTGATTCTCTTGTGACAGCCTTCCAAGTCCTGGGATTACAGGTGTGCTTCAGGACGCCTGACTCCAGTTGGATCCTAAGTTAGAGAAGGTCTTCTCCAGAGGTGGGAAGAAGAGAATGTGAGGTAGACAGGGAAAGCCATGCAGCAGCCATGATTTATTTGTAGACAGTGAGTTGGTAAGACATCTAAGCCATCCCATGTTATTCCATGCATGTACACCCTCATGGTGAACTAATGAGATTGATTCACCTCTCTTCCCTCCTCTCCAATATAGAGTTTTCCAGAAAGCCTTAGTAACATGAACTAGACATACATAGTTCAACAAAATACCATCTACCCATGTGTAACTATTTAAAGTGAAATCAAACTTATATAAATAATTCATTTTTTTCTTTAGGTTAGCCACATTCGAAGTACATGTGATTTTATGAATATTTCTGTCAACACAGGAAGGTCTGCTGCACAGTATTGAAGTCAAGTAGTGTCATTTATTTTGCCTGAAGAGAGGCATTTCTAGAAATTCATGTGGAATTTAGAATGCATTACCAAAGATATTAGGTGGGTGAGTTTTAGTTAAAATATATTATGTTATTGCTACTGTTGTCTTATAACATATTGGAAATCTTTATAGATGTTTTAGGAGAAGAACTATTATTTAAAACATTCCTCTCTGGAAAACACATTCCAAGTAAAATAAATAATAAATAAATAACATTCAGTTACACAATTCATTTATAAAGTTGGGATGTATAGTAGAGAAATATGTAGTTTTAAGCATTGTTCCATTATTATCAAGTTATTAAGGACGACTCTAAATCCTTAAGTTGTCACTGAAAATATTTTCCCTTAATATTCAAATGTATGTTTTAGTTCACAGACCTTACATTATTATATACGCTTCTGAAATAAAAATTGTGTTGCTGTATGTATGTTTCTTTACTTATTCTTCTTAAAATATCCCCAAGTAAGTTTAAAACTCAGATTTAAGTTCAAATAGGTTATAAATACACTATTAAACTTTCCTTATCATTCCACTAAAGCAATATAGTGAACCACTTCATATATCAGATTGCCACTTTATTTTGACAACATTTCATGCTATAATATTTTTACATGGAAAGAACAGATTTATTAGCCTAATACATTTATGGTTTTCTTTTTGAAACATGAGTAAATATTCTTTAAATTGAAGGCTTAGATTTTTTTCTTTAAACCTTGAGTCTTATAGCTACAAAAAATCAGGCACATACACACACACACACACACACACACACACACACACACACACAATCACCTGTTCTTGGGAGCAATTGCACAGTTGTACAAACTTACATAAAATTGCCTGAGTGATAATTCTCTCAGTCTCTCTGCCCTACTTATATTCATTCCATTTTTATATTTACATAAACTCTTAAATTTAAGGGAAGTTCCTACTCTGAACTGTCAGGTGGGTAGGCCTTTCTTTTTAATTATGGAATATATTTACTAGATTTATATGAGTCTTACCAACCGAAAATCAATTGAGGTTTCTATTACATGATGTGAGAATATAATGCACCAATAAAAGCACATTTAAATTTAAAACACAAAAATAAAACTGTGCTTCTGATTTTGACAAATGAGAGTTCATTAATATATATTTCTAATTTTTTAATTTTACATACTTATTCAGTAAACATTTAGTATTTTGGGCTGTTCAGGCTGCTCTAACAAAATGCCCAAAACTGGGTAGCTTGTAAACAATTGGCCTTTATATCTCATTGTTCTGGAAGTTGAGAAGTCTAAGATCTAAACCTCAGGTTCTGTGTATGGTGAGATCCCAGTCCTTGGTTCACAAAACACATGTTTCCATGGGAGGAGCACCATTGGTAAGAAGCGCATTCATGCAGGATCTACCCTGCTGACATAATCTTCTCCCAAAGACACCACCCATTAATACCATCACCTTGGGGATTAGGTTTCAAAATATAAATTTTGAGGGGACACAAGAATCCAGACCATACAGAACACTACTTGGTCTTTTCTGGCTTTGAAAAATGTAGGAAAAGAGAACAAATACAGGATCTTTGCCCTCATAGCTCAACGTTTTGAATACATTAGGCACAAATATGCTCAGTTCCTATGAAATGCATTGGTTGAGCAAAAGAGCTTCTTCAGAGTGAAAATGAATTTAAACATGAATGAAAGCAAAATTTCCATTTTTACAAACATAAAAATGTCATGTGTGTTTGTGCATGTATGTATGTCATGTATATACGTAAACACATAGAAATGCACATACATGTATAGTATATACACACTTAAGAGCTCCAATTGAATATATATGCAGTGGTATTCACAGAATACTTTTGTTTTCTGTGCTCTCTTATATTTCTGTGATGATGATATTTTACTGCAATAACAAAAAAGAAAAAAATATCCTATGCTCTTCCAAAAACTTAGTTGAATGAATGCTAACTTTCATGTTAATACAGTAAATCAAAGAAGCAACAGCCTTCCTTCTTTACATTCAGAATTTAGGCAATATGCTTAAAGATATTTACATGGAAGAGTACTTCAAATATAGTTATATAAATAATAAAAATATCTCTGAAAGGCTAAACACAATTTATTTTGTCTGTGTATTTGTATGCATGTGTATGTGTGTGTGTGTGGGTGGGTGTGTGGGACTGGGAATGGAACCCAGGGACATTCTATCTCTGAGCTACATCCCTAGTCCTATTTTATTATTTTATTTTGAAACAAGGTTTCACTAACATGCAGAGGGCCTCACTAACTTGCTGAGGGTAGCCACAAACCTAGGATCCTCCTGTCTCAGCCTCCCTAGTACTAGGATTACAAACATGCATCACCATGCCTGTTTTAAACATAATTTCTTAACCTTTATGTGTGCATATGTTTTATCATCTTTATTTTTCACACTTGTTACAGGGCAGCAGCAATTTAGGACTGGCTGCTTTCCGTTACAATCTGTAAACATTCTGCACTTAGAGTTAAAATAGGAAGAAGATAAACTTTTGCTTTTATCAAAGAAATAGCAAGCTTACAGAATGTTAATATTCAAATGGACCTTCGGCTTAGTGAGGATCAGTACTTGCCTGAGATCATAGAGAAAATCTGTAGCAAAATCAGGGCTAAGAACTGTTTCCTGCCTTCTCCAGCAGTTTTCTGAATATCTCACTTACATCACATGAGCTAAATTGAGTTGAATATTGTGCATGAGAATGACTTAAAAATAAACACAGGTTTGTTTTTGTGAATATGCCAGAATGCATTTTAATTATTCTTAAGGAATTTGTCTATATCTGGGCCTGAAACCAGATTTTTTTAAAAATTTCAGATCAGATTATATACTAGCCAGATTAAAATGTGTCCCAGAAATCCTGGCAGAGTGAGCTAATCCTGGGACCATCTGTTTTCTGGATTGCTTTCGGAACTTTTGTTCAAAAGAGTTCTGCCAACACTTTGCATCTCAATGGCTCTTCATTGAGTGATTGAATTATTCAGTGTTGGACAAAAATATTCTCAACATTATGTTTAAATTTTTATAGTAATTGATTGAGAAAAAACATCCAATTTGAAATGATTATATACTACATGGTGATTCTCACTATCACATATTATTTAAGAATGCTCATATGAGTGTAATTTTTACAGCTCCAGAGAAAACCTAGAATGATAATGGATAGAAAGGATGATGACAGAATCTTGGCACTTGAAGGAAGTTAAGACACGGTCTAGAAACTCCTCTATGGTATCTCTTCCAGATGGTCATCTGGCCTTTCACAAAAGAGCCAGTTCCATATAAGCATAGGTCTAATGATGAGAAAGTCCCTCCATGTCTTACATCTTCTTTTGACCTCTGTGAAGCGCAATACTTCCTTCTTATGAGAATTGGTGTTTGGTAGAGGTTAAAATACAAATTTAAACACCTTTGGAGTGCTTCTAAACTAAAAGGAACATTGTTCTTCAGATAGCAGAAAGCAGAGGACAATCACCAACTTCCCACTCAGACCAAAAGGCCTCAGACTTTGTATTTTTGCTGTTTAACACATGTGTCAGAGCCTAGACTATAATGCACTTGTTATATACTATTATTGGTGCACTATAATGATACATTTTGTGAGGTTCAAAATGATACAAACTTTCACACATTTAGTTTGCTTCCCTCCACATCCTGCTTTGCCCTCCCTTCCCTGCCCACACATGTTGGTGAGGTTGGTAGTGATACCTTTATATATGCACATAGTATTATTTGAACTGTTTCCTTCCTTAATGTTCTTTTTTCCCATCCCCGCCCCTAATCCCTTTCCAAATTCTACTTGTCTCTCTCCTCTTTTATCTGAAATTTGAAGTCTCTTTTGTTTCCTACTCTCTAGCTTGTACATATGAGAGAAAACATATGACCTCTGATTTTCAGAAACTGACTGATTTCAGCATAATATTCTCCATTTTCTTGCAAATGAAATAATTGTGTTCTTCTTTCTAACAGAGTAAATTTCTATTGGGCATATGTACCACATTTTCTTAATCCATTCATCTGTAGATGGACACCTAGGTTTGTTCAATAATTTGGGCATTTGAATTGTGCTGCTATAAACATGGATGTTATATGCATGCATCAGTATAGTATTCTGACCTTAATTCTTTTGGAATGTTACCAAGGAATGCTATAGATGGGTCATATGGTTGTTCCTTGTCTAGTATTTTGAGGAACTTTCATACTGATCTCCTATTCAGGAAATAAAACTGAGAGTTAATAATTGAAATGGTATCAAATTTAAAAGTTTCTGTGCAGGAAAGGAAATAAAAGTCTGAAGAAGCCAGGCATGGTGGTGCACACTTGTAATCCCAGTACTTGGGAGGCTGAGACCGAAGGATCAGTGTTTGCGGCTAGCCTCAGCTACTTAGTGAGGCTCTCCGTAACTTAGTGAGACCATGTTTTAAACTAAAGAATAAAAAATAGGACTGGGGTATGGCTCGGAGGTAGAATGCCCCTGGGTTCACTCCCCAGTACTGCAAAAAAAAAATAGTCTGAAGAGAATGCCTACAGAATGGGAGAAAATCTTTGCCTCTCTGATAGAGGCATAACATCTAGAATATATAAATAACTTAAAAATTTTAACACTAAAAAAAAAACAAAAACAAAAAAAAAACACCCAACCATAACTATAATGCACTTCTGCAGTGAAGGTTTCCCAAAGAAATCAAAGTTCTCTCTGACTTTGCCACACATTTGACCAGTCAGAGAAACTCTGCTTGTCTTGATTATGTGTGTGTGTATGTATGGTACTAGGGATTAAATCCATAGATGTTCTACCTCCAAGCTACACCCCCAGCCCATTTTCATTTTTATTTTTTGAAACAGAGTTTCACTAAGTTGCTAAGGCTGACCTCAAACTGCGATCCCCTTGTCTCAGTCTCCCATGTATTGAGACTACGGTGTGGGCCACCAAGCCAGCGTCATATTGCCTTTGATAATTTTCAATACCATGCAGTATATCTTCATGATAGACTATATAGGATAGTTATCTCCTGCTTGTTATTTGGAATTAGAAAGGAGCCCTGGTCATCGTTGCTCAGAAACCTAAGATGATGGAGACCATATTTGGACATGCACCTGTGACTTCTGCAGCAATGGGAAATGGCTGGCAAATCACATACTGTCTCTTAAGTCTCCTGCTCATGTTTCACTGAAAGCAAATCGCAAGGTCATACCTGACTTAAAGTAGAATTGGAGAGTCCAATACAACCGTGTGTCTGAAGGCAGCTGGTAGAGTCTGTGGTGAGCAACCCCACTGATAATAAAAGTGGGCAAATGGATGTGAACAGCCAAGACTAGGAAAAGAAGCTTGTGGCTCAAACAGCATGGCTGTACAACAGAGAAGATAGTTGCCTTGAAGAAGGATATGGAGAGGAAGCCTGGCCCAAAAAACGTATAGAAAGAGAGCATAGGATATTTCAGAGAAGAGCCTAGTTCATCCAGGAGAGAAGAAAATTGAATATAGCCATGTGTAATGAAAAGCACATAGGCCCATATATGTGTAAAAGCAAATAAAGTTATATTGGGTAGCATTGTCTAGCCAAAATTGACATTAGAACAAAATATAGGACTTGGACTACAGAATAATGGTATAAAAACTGTCACGAAAGAGAACATCTTGAACACAGATCTATTTGGTCCTTATGTTCCTCATCATTACAATAATGGTGTGGGGTCTTAAATTCTAATTTTTTTTTCTAGTTCCAGTTTTGATACTCTATATCTTAAAATGTATTTCTTATTCTACAAAATGTTTAATGGAACTTAGGGAAGCTGTAAAGTATGTGGTGACACAGAATTCAAACATTGTTTATATGTTATATAAAGTGTCATATGCTATCTAATTATATTATATATTAGGTATGCATTATACATTATATAGAATATGTACATGTGCATTATATAATTAACTCTATAGTCTGAAATATATTTTAAAATGTTTCATATGAAAAAAAAAGGAAAACAAGAGATGTCCTTACATGAAAAAAGAGATGAAGCACTTAGTGAGTGGCTTCTCTAAAATGACTGACCAAAATGCCAGATGGTTTCAAATGGAGCTAGATCCTCAACTACAGCAACAAATTAATTTCCAATTTGTGATTTGAGTTACACGGGTCTTTATTGACTTTCTGTCATCACTAATCTAATGGGATTTAAATAAGTGCCCTGGAGACAGAAATCTCTATGTGACTATTTCTAATCTTCCTTAACTGTTTCAGTTAACATCCAAAATGTGAAAATAACAAAAATTCCAGAATATGATGTGTAAAAATTTTGATTGGGAAATGTCACTAAAGAGTAAGTATTGTAAGAGGCGTCAGACAATATACATGTCATCTCTACATATTATTACAATAGGGGAGCACATGTAAACAAAAAAAGAAGTGAAACTGTCCTGTCTACACTGACTACTACCTGAAATCCCAGCATTAGAATAATCCCTATGTTTCTATCATCATCTCTGTATAAAGGTAAATAGTCCTAGAAAAAATAGTTATCATTGATGTGAAGCCCCAAGTCACTTGAGGAGATAACAGAGAAGATAACAGATAACAGAGCACCAAAGGTCTATACTTTCTCACAGTTTTGCCCAGGTCAGGGTAGGAGGTATTTTTACAACACAAATTCTGTAATAAGCTCTGTCTCAAGCATGCTTCCTCTGGAGATACTGTAATTTTCACAATAACCCTATGAAATAGCAGTCATCATCCACATTCTACAAAGAAAGAAACCAAGTGTGTCCACAGCTAGGATGAGATCAAACTGGCTAGTCCTCAAACCTATGTTCTGTCCGCTATTAAAAGAAAGAGAGCAAAAGGACCCTGACTTTCTTTCCTGGTAAATCTGGAGATGCTGTGAATCATACTTGTAATCAAGCAATCAGAATCATAGAACTAAAGAGCCATATGTGGAAGGAAACTGTAGAAGGAAATTTAGAAGGAAAACTTGGGAAGTTGGGGCTCCAGCAATTCCCTCCACTTTTCAGGGGTCTTTTCTAGTGCTCTGAGTCTTCCTGGCAACTTTAATAAGACCTAAAAGAGGCCCTTTCTTAAAACAACAGCTTTGGCATAAAATCCCTTTCCCATTAATTCAGTCCTGCTGGAGCCTGGGTTGTTTTGGAGGAAAAATCCAAACTGACTCACCTAGGATAAGTCCCAGCCTGGCCTCACTCCACTGCTCATGCTGGCCAAAAGACACAGGAGGCCTTCACCAGAGGCAATGTCAATGTGCAGGACCTTCCTGCTCCTTAAAAACACCAGCAACTGGAAGTTGTATAACTACTCCCTATAAAACTCTCAGAACATACTCTACCAGTTCATATGACAGTGTGATACTGCCTGCCACACTGGAAATTTCTACACAGTCTTAAGTGAGAGCAGAGCTCTTTCCAAAGCCCAGAAACACCTACATTTCAAGTTCCAGTTGACAAGAACTTGAAAAAAAAAAAAAAGAGGCCCGATTAAGGGAACTAATATGAACAAACAGCATAGCATAGTCTATAGAATATTCTTTCAATAATGTGCAGTCTAGTCCTTCTTCATTGGGAGCAGTTAAAAATCATATGCTTACTTATCCTGCCAATGCTTTTATTTTATTATTTTTTCATTTTGCATCATTGGTGATTGGGTAAGATCAGCAACTGTTAAAAAGAGCCAAACTCTGGAGGAAATAAAAGGTTACAGAATTTAAACACTGTATATTTATTTAACTCGAAGCATAGTAAAGCTTTTACTGTCATATTACTAATAATTGAATAACAAGTTTGCATTGGCTGGAATACCAAAAATGCGTGTATTTATTGACAACAGATGTTTAATATCCCATCAAGGCAGCTTCTCTAGGAAGTCCTTTTGGTTCTGATGTTTTTTCTATAAATCTGATTATATCTTACTCTGAAGCAAAGCAGGATAACAACTGACTAACAATCTTTTAGAAATGTTTAACCACACAATGCATAAAAAGACAAAAGCATAAAAAGAAATCTTAACTAATGCTTACTGTAAAAACAGAAATATATATGTACATAAATATTAAAAGAACATATAAACTGTTTTCTAGGATTGTGTTTTTAGTGAATATACTTCCATTACTTTCATATTTAAGAGGAAGAATATTCACATTTTTCATACCTTTAAAGAGTTGTACAAATATACACTTGTACCATAAACAGAATAGAAAATACCTCCTGGGCCACCAGTCAGTTACCCTTGGTTTTTAATTTGCTATAAATCTAGGGTAATCTACTCTCTACAGTATGGCAGTATCTTTCAAAGATTTTCTCTTATAATCATAGTCTCTCTTCTTAAATCAGACATAATATTACATTGTACTTCAGAGTCTTTGAAAAGCTCTGTGCTAGTAGAATTCCATCTTGTTCAGATTGCATAAAGTATCCACAAAATTATAATAGACTCTACCATAAATGTTACAGAAACTTTTGGTGTGTTGGAGTTTGTCCTTTGATAGAATGGGGTTTCTCTCTCTTTCATTTATATCAGCTACAGGTATTTTCAAATATTCATGGAAAAACTTTGTGATAAAAGACACCAGAATACTGCTCTTGGTTTTCTACTGAGGCAAGTTATAAAGTGACTAAAGATTTGTTCTTTTTTCTCTCTTAACAATCAAGATTTTCTTATTTGAACATGTAAAGGAAATAGAAGTTTTCAAGCAATGTCTTCAAGAGGGAATTACATGGCACTGGATTCTCTACTGTCCATCTCCCCAACCCCTATTTCCAACTTAAACATGTAATTCTCAATATTTTCTCCCTTTTCTACTTATACACAAAAGAAATGTTGGGTTGGATATCTCTCCCCTCCTCCTCCTCTCTCCCCACAATGTCTGTATGTGTGCCTGTGTTTTAAGATCTTGGCAGAATAAACTTTCCTTTGCTTAGATCTTTGCCAACTGAAAAAGAAGGATCAATGGTATTTTTTTAGGTAATGACACCACTTCAAATTCTTAAAGGATATGGTGTCATATTGAAGTTGACAGCACTTAAAAGTGAATGGGATTTTAAAAAATCTTTAGTAAATATAGAAACATCACTGATATTATAAAGACCTACACCCCTGAAGTAAACATAAGTTTTTTCTAAGTTGACTTAATGTAAGTGTGATATCTAACAACCCTCCACACTGATAAAGGATATCAAAATATATTCCAACATAATGTGCAAGATGTAGGCTTATTTACTAAAAGTCAGTCTTCTTAATTATTGCAAAGGTGCAGGTTATTATTTTTACAGTGTAAGTACCTAAAAGCTACCTGGTATTTTGTTTGTTTGCTTTTGAAGGAAGGAGAACACTGTTACTAGCCCTGGGTTAAAAGAAAAGAACGAAATCAGCACCCTTGGCACCCTTGTTATAAATTGTGAAAAAAAAAAAAAAAAAAAAAAAACAACTCAAGGAGTTAAACCAAGAAGGGAAGTTAAACCAGACTCCTCCTTCTTTGTCATTCTTAAATCATTGCTTAATCCTCAAGGGTATTGTTATTTTTCCTTATGACAACATAAATTTAGAATATTCATTAACATTATATCTCCAGCAACTGGGATGAACTACTGTCTACAGGTAATCGCCACTATCAATTTATCTATGTGTCTCCTGTGAGTTCCTGGGTTACCCTGGAAGTGGTACTGGACTCAGCCCTGGCTCTCCCTCGCCACCTGCATTACCTTGAGCAGGTCTTTTCTCATCCTGCCAATCTCCAACAACCAACAAACATTCATCTAGCTGTCTTTTTTTTTTTTTTTTTTTTTTTTTTTTTTTTCTCTTCCACTGCTGCCTATTAAAGCTGGAGGATGTTTCTTAGAAACAAAACAAATCTATTTCTGGTTTTCCTTCCCATCTGAGCTTTTTCCAGAATCTATTAATCTGACTCTATATTTTTGCAGCCAGCCACATTTGCCCTTCTTCTAGAGACTGAGCAAACCTGGAGTTTCTCTTGAGTCCAAGAAAACGTTTCTGATAGTCTTCCTCTGAGCACAGGAGGATTTGTGCTCAGTTTGTAGCTTCTTCATTTCCATATCCATTTGTTTCCTGCATACGATGCCCCTTCCTATGTTTTAAGTCCAAAATATTCTATTTGACTCCATTTCCATAGGAGGAGTTGAGTATTTGGACATAAATCTTATAAAACATGTGGAATCTTATATTAGAAAAAACAACTAAAAGCCACAAAATGAAAGGTGCCTTAATCAATTAAAGTTAAAACCCATGTTTTCCAAATTTAATAACACATCTGAGCAGGTGATCAGATGGCTAGGCCCCTTCCTGACCCGGGCAGTAGCCTAGGTAAGTGGGGGCCCTGAAATTCAGCTCTGTTTCCTTCACAGTCTTCCTCTTTGCAACCAGGGTTTACTAGAACTAAAGTGTGAATGCAATTGTTGTATATAATGAATTAACTTCTCCCCTACACATCTGAACTGGACTTAGTTAAGTGCCATCTGTGGGAGAATTGAAATAATATTTACTTGAAACATTTTCTCTTTTAACATTTACATTTATCACTTAAACCCTGTTGAAATATACTGCTTCCTATCTCCTCTAGGATGTATCTCCTTTCATACCCCTTTCCCTATGTTCTCAACAAAATATACACATCTCTCCTACAATATATGCATGTGCACACACATACCCAAATACACACACACATGTATACACATGCATGTGCACACAAAAGTAAAGCAACACATTTGTATGCACATACAAATGCACATGCTTGGGCCCCAGTACTAATGGAGGTTGATCTATGTTATTACAAGCCACAACCCAGCATTTTTCACTGAACTGCGAATCACAGTATGGGGAAGTTTCATATTAATAAGCTAGAATAACTGAAAATGAGGTTTCTTGCCATGGTCCTCTGCACTTTGGCACACAAGGTAGATACTAAGAAAGGAAAGAGGTATTTCAGCTTCTGGCTTCTGAGCCTGGTAGTCAGTGAAAATCAGCTATGGATTCTGACCAAAAAAAAAAAATGGTTTTGGACATTAGATAGAATAAAAAATTGGGAGGTAAAAATAGTACTATAGATGCTGAATACTAATTTATGATCTCAATTCAAGGTTACTAAATTTATTATTGCAACTGATTTTAGCTTCATATGATATTCATAGCGAATATCAGCTGTGACATAGGAGGTCTAGATGGAAAAGGAAAAGGAAAGATAAATATAAACAAAAATTTATTATGTTTTAGGAAGAAAATATATCACTAATTTTTATTTTCAAAAATAATTTGCCAAGAGTAGTGGCCCAGGCTTGTAATCCCAGTACTTGGGAGGCAGAGACAGGAGGATGGCAGGTTCATGGCCAGCCTCAGCTCTTTAATGAGACCCTGTTTCAAACTAAAGAATAAGAAATAGGGCTAGGAGTGTAACTCAGAGGTAAAATGCCCCCTGGTTCTATCCCCAGTACCAAAAATAAACAAACAAATAAGAGTGAGAGGTAAATCATGCAAGATATGATAGCTTTGTTTGATCTGCTGAGGAATTTTGGCTGTACTGTAAAAATTAAACATCTAGGGAGGGAAGGTAAAAAAGCATGATCACATTTGTGCCCTAATTAGCTCTGAAGAACAAGTTATTGGTGACAGTAGATCAGTTGAAATTAGAGGCCACTACTGGGAAAAAGAAAAGGGGGCAAGTTAGAGTTTCAGTTACTAGAATTTTTGAAAAGCATTAAAATATATGATAAAGAACATCAAGAAATGTTCCCACATGTCAACCAATAAAATCAACATAAGGCCAGTTTTGCAAGTTCTACCAGCAATTACTGTAAACTAAAAGTGCAAATGCTTTACTCTAATTCATGATCAACCCATTCCAAAATATAAACCAAATGTTCAACACTGATTAAAAATCAATTTTTTCATAGTATTTTCCATAATCAGATATAACTGTTTTGGATCCATGATTCTACGGCATTCAGCGTCAAAAATGAGCTTCAAAGTATTCCTAATTGTAGTAACTTTGTTATCCATAAAGATAATGTCAAGTACCATGATCACATTTAATTTTTTCCAAAAAAGTTCACTGATCCACAGATAAATAAATTACCTAAATTTAGCCTGGGCACATGGCAATAACCATTGGGTCAGTAGACATGGCTGTCAACAAAGGTTTTTAAAAAGTCTGAAACTATACATAACATATTCTAACCTGATTTACTTCTATTATTATTGATGTCTGCAATAGCCAACAGTTAAGGTATTTTAGCAAGCTATTCTATCTTTATCCTTTTCAGGAACTATGCTAACTAAATTCTAAATCATGTTTTATCATAGAATTATCTGTTAAGCCAATGTAGTAAATTCAACTCCATTCCAATTTTTGTCAATTCTCTTACATAAGTAGTTACATCTCAGGATTCTTGAGAAGTCTACATTTATAAATATGGAAACTCTCGTGTACACTAAACTCTAAATTTACCATAACTAACATTTATAGAATGGAACAATTCCTTCAACTCCACCATTCAGTGGTTACTATTCCTGCTTGAAGATGATGCCTCTTTTGTTTGTTTGTTTATTCTTAGTGGGCTTTGAAATATCATTTCAGGGAAAAGCCCATCTGATGTCAGTTCTTTCTTTGTTGAAGTTCCACTGAGTCAGCCCGAGATAAATGGAATTTTCTTCTTCCATCCAAGGCTTAATTATGGTAATTAGTCTGTGCAATTTGTAAAGTTTGGCAGCCAATTCAGGTCCTAATATGCATAAGCCTCTTTCTGTTACAAATTGAGTAGGTTTTAATCAGTTTTTAAAAAGACAGTGTCTTACTTTGCCTGCGTGCCATACTCTTAGATTTTGAGATTGAATGTTATTCCAAACTCTGCTACATCATTAGCAGGTTTGATATTTTTAATATTCATGAAGCTTTCATCTTAGCATTAATCCCCCAGCATCTGTGATTATGATGGGCACTTGGGGGATCTGTCTATTGTGTGTCTTTGGAGAATGAAAGGCCCCGCAGCTCCTGGCAGTAAATTAACCCTCACAATGCCACTTGGTGCCAAATGCCTTTTGAAATGTTGCCTTCTGCTCTTGCCTTTCTGTTCGGATTTCACACTGATGTTTGATTCCCTCAACAGACTCATGCTTCATTTTATTCTGACAGCCATCTGTGACACCATGGGTTGCTTTTTTTTTTTTTTTTCATTTTCATTCAAAAGCTATATCTCTCACCAGTGGGTTCTCTTCTTTTCTAAAATGAGCATGTTAATCAAATGAGGAAAAAGAACCCATGATCTTAATTCCTCTTTCATTATGTGGATGTTTATGCACATTAAGGGAATTTGTCCACATATATACTTAGTAATTTCTTGATAATGCTTTTTTCAGAGTAAATTCTTAAAGCACCAATAAATTTTTCATTTACTGATATTTTTCAAATATGCTTCAGATTTTCTAAGATGTACCACTCTCCTGAACACTAGTTTTGTTCATTAGGTTTCCATATTCTACACAAAGAAATTGAAACTTCTAAAAAAGAAAAGAATAAAATGTCTGCATTTTCATTGAGTAAGCACCTTTTAACAGGCAATGTTTGTCTTTGATAAATAAGTAAACAGATTGACAGTATCCAAAGTCAAACTTTCAAACTCAAGGCAAAAAAATGGTATTTCTATCTCAATTTTTAGTAATGATGTTATTTTCTACTTAAAATGTCTCTCATCCTTGAAGGCAAAAAAGATCTTCCCATTAGCCACATGATCTTGTAGACACCAAGAGAAAGACATTTTCTGTCCTAGCTGTTCAAAAAGAATTTTAATTTGGAGGAAAAAGAAATCAGGATATCATTTACTTAATTACAAATGAAATAAGGACTAAAATAGTACCTACACAATTGTCATGTTTATAAATAACCCTGGAGAATAAGCAGCAAGTTGTGAATATTAAAAAGAATATACTTCAGGGAGAAGCCCATGCAGAAGAAACCCATAATCCTTCATAGAAAACCAAAGAAGAATAAGGGTGGAGGGCTCCCTGAATTAGTTGAAGGGTGCTCTGAAGACATGTTCCATTTATGTGAGAGAAATAGCTTCAGTAATCAAAGACTTTCATACTTCCTCAAATCTCTTCCATTTCTTTTGGATGTAAGATACAATAGCTCTATAATGTGGTGCTTTAGAAGAAGTGAGGAAATCACCCTTTGTAGCCTTTTGACGTGCGGAAGGGGTGGCATGGGACCCCTTGAGTGACAGGAGTGGAGGGTGGCAGGGGAAAGGTTGGGTAGAAGGGCCCGCCCCTCCTATATACCCCTAACCCCTTGACCTTGAGGGAGGAGAAGGTTATTAGAGAGAAGACTGGTCTGTGCTGGAAGAATGTTCTATGGGAGGTCATGTACTTGTTAGCAAAATCAAGGTGCTGAAGTTGCTTGAAAACAACTAATAAATATCGATAGGGAAGCCAGGCCTAACTATTCTAGGAGAAGTTAACCGTGTATCTAACTTAGTGGACACAGCTCTGCTTTTTTACTGTCATTGACACATAAATTTATTATTTGCATGGTTTCAAAAGAGAATCTAAGCTTCCTTTTTTGTTCAACAACCTGCCTAAAGATGGTTGCAATTGGAAATTTTAAAATGTATAGAAATTTATCTGAAAACATTCAAAATATGATAAAAATCTTATTCAAAATTTTTTAAATTGGCTCTTCTATATTCTCACCAAAAATAGATTTTTTTAACCTTATTCTGTATTGTGACAGAGACAATATATTAACTAACTAGATAAGTAGTAAGTTACTCTATAAGCAAGTATGTTTTATGAGTCATGAGTGGTGGCTCATATCTGTAATCCCAGTACTTGGGAGGCTAAAACAGGTGGATTCAAGACTAGTCTCAGCAACTGAGTGAGACCACACACAACTTAGCAATACCCTGTTTCAAAATTGAAAATAAAATAGGGATGGGGGTGTGGCACAGAGGTAGAATGCCACTAGGTTTAATACCCAGTATTACACACACACACACACACACACACACACACACACACATACAACAAAATAGACGAATATGTTTTATAGAATATGAGGTTTACATTTACTAGTGACAAGATTTTTAATTATGTTCACAGAAAATGAAATATCAGATTTAGATGACTCTTAAAATAGATATTGTGGCATTCGGAATTGGGAGGAATAAAATACTGGTTAAAACCATAGTTTCCATATATGCCTAAGCCTACAAATTATTCTAAATGAACAATAGGATGGAATTGCTAGCATAAATAGTTTGATGCCAAAAAATTACACACTAGCTATTTATTAATATTATCTAGAAAGTTGGACAAAATGGATAACTTTTCTTTTAGGTTGGGACCTTACCCAGGGAGAGAGGACACTCACTATAGTTTATCTTTGGCTGTAAAATAAATATGCAATGGGGAACATGTATGCAAAAGATAGGTGTGCCTTGCAAAAGTATGTCATTGAAACACCCTCTTGAAGTTTAGGAACTTTCTTGACAACCTCATAGTCTGGAAGATTTCAGTCAGCTAGCAGTCCTCTGGGCTTAGATATCTGGTTCAGGTCATTTTTTCGCTGTTTAGATATAAACCAGAATGACCCCTACCCCCAGGGCAGCCCATGGATTATCCCAGCCCTCAAGGGGCTGAATGCAAAGGTGGAAGGGAAAGAAGAAGATAAGCAGAACGTTGCCAGACCTTCCTTTGTTTATTATTTTGTAAAATTGTCCTTTTTTAGAAAAAAAAATGGAGTTATACAATTCATACAGCATGTGCTTAGTATTATAACATTGCATCTGTGGTTTTGTAAGGCAAATAAGAATGAGAAAAATTAAGAACCTTATGTCAATAAGGTTCATAAAGTTAGTGATTGCCTTCATTAATCATTGTGAAAATCATTCTTGTTGCATGGTCAAATATGACGAGTATGTCTTAGAAGAATATCTATTGTGAATTTCTATTGTATTGATTGTAGGTTAACTTTTTCTATGTATTGCTGTGAACCAGTAATCCTTTGTAATAATCAAACATTTAAGCAGTGTTAGCTTAAGTTTGTGGGCAAGGCAATCCAGTTAAATTCAAGAGAAGTTTTTGGAGAGAAGGAAAAGCAATAATATAGATAAGATAATCAACTTGAGCCAAGCAAATGAACTATATGAAGTAAAAAACCTTAATAAATAACTCAGAATTACTATAAGTGGATGTTAGATTAAGTAATGTAAAAATGTGCAAGTGAGTATACAATTATCAAAAAATGCTATAGTAATTTTAGTATTTCTTTGAGAAATAAGAATGTCTAAACCCATTGGTGATTCTTTTGAGTATAAGAGAGACCCTAAAATAAAACATCCCACTAATGGTAAACCAATATTACTTGAAACACATTTTCTCTTTAAAATAAAAAATCAATGTTACTAATCAATATCATATTAAATGAAAAATATAAATGGTGCTTAGTTTTGTTTTAATTGTTTTTTTTTTTTTTTTTTTTTTTTACCTAATGAATGGAAAATTGCCATTTTCTACCCTGGTTTTATCATCTTATTATTAATATCTAGTCCCATACTAGGACCGTAGTTTTAAAAACTGTATAATTAAGCTGGGCATGGTGTCACACACTTGTATTTGGGAGGCTGAGGCAGGAGGATCCTGGGTTTGTGGCCAGCCTCAGCTACTTAGTGAGACATTGTTTCAAAATAAAGAATAAAAAATAGGGCTGAGGAGCCGGGCGTGGTGGAGAATGCTTGTAATCCCAGCATTCAGGAGGCTGAGGGTTGGCGGCCAGTCTCAGCTATCTAGTGAGGCATTCTGCAACTTAGTGAGACTCGGTTTCAAAATAAAGAATAAAAAAAAATAGGGCTGGGGGTGTAGCTTGGAGGTAGAATGCCCCTGAGTTCAATCCCCAGTACCACAAAAAAAAAAAGAATACCTAAAAATTCCACATAAAATTCAATTTTCCTACTACATTGAGATGTAAGCTTTTTAAAATCTGATTATTAACAATTGTATTTGCTGTTTATCATCGTTCAGAGAAACGTGAATCCAAGTGTTGCTCTCTTTTTTATTCCATTATAGTTGCCTATTAAATACAGGCTATGAAAAGTGCAAACTAAAATTTTACAGGTAGTGATTATCTTCATCAATCTTTTGATATGTGATTGGCATTCTTTTGAGAACTAGATCCCTACAAGGCATTTTTCCTTCTTTTTCTTTTTTTCTTTTTCTTTTTTTTTTTTGTTGTTGTTGTTACTGAAGATTGAGCCTAGAGGCATTCTGTCTCTCTGAGCTATACACCCAGATCTATTTATTTATTTATTTATTTATTTATTTATTTATATTTTAAAACAAAGTTTCGCTATGCTTCTGAGGGCCTCACTAGGTTGCTGAGGTTGGCTTCCAACCAGTGATCCCCCTGTCTCAGCCTCCCAAGGGTTATAGGCATGCACCACCATACCTGGCCACTTCTCCTACTGTTAGTGCTAGATCCAGAGGCACAGACCTCATCTCAAAAGTGTTTAGTTGGATAGAAGCAGATATGGAAACAACTGAAATAATGAGCTTAATGACACATTTAAAAATAGATGTATGAGAAATATCTTTAAGAATCAGAGAAGAAAAAGGTTATTAATTCTGCTCTGCAGGATCAAGAGTTAACATTTAGATATGAGTCCTAAAGAGTAAATAGAATTTTTTGATAAAAAATAAAGGTAGAAAGGTATTTTAGATTTAAAAAGTAAATATCATAAGCAAAAGAAAACATATTTAAATGTATGCCATATCCTAGCAAGGCTGACCATTTCAATGTAATCAGTAACATAATTCATTAGGTATATAAAGTAGAAAACAAAGCTGGAAAGATAGTTCAGGATTTAAAAATGAAAATAATGGGTACATGTTTATAATTAGGGATAATGCACTTTGCTACTTCTATTTTAATATAAGTATAAAAGAAGTTTCTGGAATTGCTCCAAATTAACAAAATAAAAATTGTGTGTGATTAATCCACCCCTAGTGGACTTTAAAATCAATGGCCCCTTGTTAAGCAAGCTCCTTACTTACAAAGAAGGTCCAGAAAGAACCCCTTTCCTGAAACACTGCTCCTGAGAGAACCAACAAAAGAAAAAAAAAAAGTGTGTGTGGAGGGGTGACAAAATACTGTTTTGTTTTGGTGGTACTGCTTAATGAACTAAGAGGTATTCTACCACAGAGATACACCCACAGCCCTTTTTATCTTTTCTTTTGAAACAGGGTCTCCCTATGTAAGTGTACACTGACTTGGAAACTGTGATCCTCCTGTCTCAGCCTTCCAAGTACTGGAATTACAGACGGGGACCACTTTGGGACAGAAGTTTTTAGATAGTTAGGAAAATAAAATGTTTTATTTTTAGCAACAGGAAGTGGTTATTTCTTTTAGTTTGTTTGTATACTTTTGTAGTCATTTATAATAACCTGCAATGATTGGATTTGATTCCAGATCCTATAAGCAAAGATAGGGTCAAAAATAGTTTATCTTAAGTAATCAATATGCTTACATTGAGTAAATTCTGTGAATTAGTTTTGTTTATCAAAGTAGTTACTAAGAAATAGAGTAAGTACAACCTACCCATAAAAAATGAGTAGGCTTTGATAATTTTTGTTATAGCTGTTGTTATTGTTTAACAGTTTCACTTCTACCTCCATTTCTATATCTTTCCCTTTATCTTACTTTATCACATAATTTTAATTTACATGATGTTTTGTATTTTTTTTATGTATATGTAAGTTGTGATATGGTTGTAATGGACTCCACAAGGAGAAAGTGTGTGTGTGTGTGTGTGTGTGTGTGTGTGTGTGTGGTGCTTAGTATAATACAAATATCAAGATGTATATGTGACTCGTATAATACTAATATAAAGATATATAGCAAATGACTTACAGTCAATTGATTTCTTAAGAATATATATACACACACATATATATATATATATATTAGTTAGTTTTTTCCCCATGACTTTTGTATCCATAGCCTATAGTTGCATTTCTAGTTCTCATATGAATATTGGTTGATATTTTCCTTTATAAGAATAAGTAAAACAAAGTATAATAATAGCTGGGGTGTATAGTTCAGTATTAGAGCATGTGCTTAACATACATGAGGCCCTAGAGTCAATTCCCAGCAACAACAAAAAATGTCTAACAATAAGAATGTATGTCAGAATTGTACTTATTTATTAATAATGTGGATGACTTTTTGTTGAAATAATTGTTTTTGAATAAGGGGAGAAATTTTTAGTGTGGTTTTTTGTTGTTGTTGTTTGTGTGTGTGTGTGTGTGTGTGTGTGTGTGTGTGTGTGTGTGTGCTATTCATGATATAAAGGCTACTTAGATGACACAACCAGGTTTAAACTGTGCTATGAACAATTTTGTCATCACTTTCTGGATCAATAAAATAATATATCATGCCATGATTTGTAGGGCTTTTCCCCAATTTCTGTGGCACAAACACTTGTACTCTGGCTACTAATAAGATATGACCAAATGTAAACCCGAGAAGAAATGCTTAGAAACATGCTATATTATACGGTGCTTCCACCATATAGATAAAATACACCATATAGATAATTAATATCGAGGACATAGATATTAGCAAAATTGTAGTAAGATAACTAGGAAAGGACGAATTAAGGAAAGGACGAATTATAGTCTTTAATCACGATTTATATGATTTAATTTTAAATAATGTATTTGTTTTACAACTAGCTCACAAAAGCCTTGAAAATGTATGTTATCTCTTGAAGATCAGTAAATTTGGATCCAGCACTCAACTATATGATATGAAAAATAAGAAAATCTTTGGTAAATGAAGGATAGTAATGTATAAAATAAATTGCTCTGGGCCGGGCGTGGTGGCGCACGCTTGTAATCCCAGCATTCGGGTGGCTGAAACCAGAGGATCGGGGTTCGCGGCCAGCCTCAGCTACCTAGTGAGGCACTCCGCAACTTAGTGAGACTCGGTTTCAAAATAAAGAATAAAAAATAGGACTGGGGGTATAGCTCGGAGGTAGAATGCCCCTGAGCTCAATCCCCAGTACTGAAAAATAAATAAATAAATAAATAAATAAATAAATAAATAAATAAATAAATTGCTCTGGTTAAAAGACATGAGCACAAGTATAAAAATAAGGATTTCATCCTGATGCAAATGTCCAATATGCAAATCAAGTTGTTGAAGAGTGAATTCTGTTTCTTTTCTAACTTATTTGTATTGTAGCCTCCTTTGGCCCCTTATGAAAAGACTTGTTTAATATGTATTAAAGAAGAAATAATTTGTTAAGTTCACTGGAAATAATAACAACTGTGTCCAAAAGTATGGGTGAGATAACATTTTTTACCTCTAAAATAGATTTGAAGTACATCTATGAAAATTTATGTTTTCCTATTTAGTTTAAACAAGGAAAGGAAATTGAATTTACTCCTTACACAAAAAGGATACTAGTTTTAAATTTAGGGGCAAGGCCGTCTGAACATTTCAGATCTCCTATTTTAAATGCCAAATATATAAAAATGCAATTCTTAAACACGTAGGTAATGGGACATGTGGATGGATTATATGGATTGATGTTGGCGTGTTTACGTTACTCGGATTAATTTAAGAAGGAAAGAGTGACCTTTGATTGCTAACTGAACTGGAAACACATTCAAATTTGCTGATAAATAGAAGCCTAAATAGCACACCCTGGCCTCTGACAGCATTCATGTGTTCACAGAAATGAGTGGTGTGTTAACTGATGGAGACCTTATAATGATTTCATCAGTAATTAGTAGGTAAATGAGGCCCTGAAATGAAAGCTTGAAAGTTCCATTTGCCCCTTTACTCTTGACTGACACAATGGCCCTGAACACTAATCTATCCAGTGGGATAGTTTTATGAAGGAGCTGTACTCCAGGACATGCAGATAGATGACATGGGCCTTGTACTTACTGTTTCCTTTCTCATTAAAAACAAAGTTTGTGCTCTAGTTCTCAGAGTGTGTGTGTGTGTGTGTATGTGTGTGTGTCTGTCTATCTCTCTGTGTCCCTCTTTCTCTCTGACTAAACATTTGCATTTCAGTATTTATTAACCTTTTATTTATGTTTCTATAAGTTAAAACTCTGAAGAATATCAATGCGCAAATGCTTGTATAATTTCTTCCTTTAGGTTCAGAGTTTTATAGGCCCTCTTCTTATTTTTGGATACTCCATCTCCAAATTGGGGACATTTTCTGCTTATTATTCTTTTTACCATCAGACTTCTAGAACTTGAGAAATTTTTAATGGAGATAACAATATGGGCTTAGATTGTTTTTTCTCACTTGGCCTTCTTAACATTTATTCTCTCTGATGGTAACACCAAAACTGAACCATTTTTATAAAATGGTTTTATTTCATGGTTAAGTACTTACCAAATTTGCCATCCCTAAAGCATCTGATTATAATTCTTGAGTCACAGGACTTTACTTCAAATTTCAATCCTTTAAAAACTTTAGTCATTAAAGACAGTTATACTTTGCATTTAAATCAAGCAGTTCAAGTAATTGCTTGGGTGTCTGGGTATCATTTGAAAATTTCTATTTTTGTAATATTAAAAACCTGGTGTATGTGTGTCCATTTCTACAATTAAAACAAGGAAGTCTCAATAAGTTTAAAGTGGAATCCTGTAGAGGAATCTCAATAAGTTGTTTCTGATTATCTGCAATGTGCCCATGAGACAAACTAAAGAAATAAAATGATAAGAAATCTACACTTCTACTTCAGTCTTTGTATGGAATCTGTATGAATTTACAGGAACTATAAACCTAAGGTAGTCAATAAATATAATAAGGTAAGCATTTAATACTATTAAATGTCATGTCTTCAGTTTAAATTCTTGGCTGTGACTACTCTTTATGGAATGTAAACCATTCATACTCCAATTCTGTACCATTACTATCCCTTGGTTACCTAGACAACTAGTTTCTTTCACTTCAAAAACTCCATTCTACTCATGTTAGGGTCTGCAACATTTCTTGTCTCTGCCTAAATCACTCTTCATTGCTGCAAACATACTCTGCCCCCTTTAGTCCTATGGCTTGGCTGAACTAACTCATCTTTATTCTTGAAGTCTCAGCTTTAAATATTATTTCCAAGTAGTAGCTTTCTTCAGCAGCTGTCTTCTTTAATATTTCTTTAGCATACATTCATAACATCTTTCATTAATTGTTTATGTAATGACAATACACTTTCCTCCTCCTATGCTCCTAGCAGAGTGTCTCACGCATAAGGCCAATTGAGTCAAGATTAGTAAAATAAATAAATGAATAAATCATCATCAATGGAGAGATTGACAGTAGCTAGAGATACTGAAGAGTTTAAAATGCATAGAACACGAACTTCACCTGTACATGCTAAAGAAAGACTATACAAAGGAAGAGTAGCATGAGCAAAATACTAGAGGCAGAAGTTATTACAGGAGTTTTTGGAAAGAGCAAAATAAATGGACCAGTGCAATGGTATTAAGGTTTAATGGAGGAGAGATAAACTGGGTATGCAGTTTACTGTGTTCAGTTGAAGGCTATTTTCATCAAGCAAAAGAGTTAGTTTTGAATTTCTTATATTTCCACCTTTACTTTTCAAAAATACCTCTGAAGAATTTCTGAGAACAAAAATAATCCCTCCAGAAGAAATGACATTTATTATATAAAACAAAAGGGCATGACTCAGCATCAAACTATTTTGTAAGGTAGAGTGATGATTAAAGCCAAATGTTTCCTCTGATTAGATAAATTGTCTGTGCTGGCTCTTCTCTGGAAGTACTGTTAACCGAATCACACACAGGCCAATACAATTGTGCCAGCAAATCTGAAGAATGATGTCGCTAAGTCCAATTTCTCTTTTCCAACTGTGCAAATTTCCTGGATCTATATTAAAGAGCACATTCTCCAAAATAGCAAGTTCTGCTTGACCAACATGTGGTACAAGTTAAAAATAATTATTATAACAGTGATGATGACAAGAGCTATAATGTATTCAGCAGTCACCATCTGACAGGCACTGTTGTAAATTCTTTTTGTGTATTAGCTCACTGAATCCACATAACCAGTCCCAGGAAGTGAACAATATTACTGTCTCCATGTTACAGAAGAAGGTGATGAAGAACAATGTGTTACGATAACTTGCCTGACTCATGCCACTATTGAACCTCAAAATCAAAATTCAAGCACAAGCATTCTGACTTTTGAGTTCATATTCTTAAAACATCTTTTTTTTTAACCAGATTAGCATTCTTATATGACATTAGTAGTAAATGAGTAGGCATTGTAAGGTCTACATCAAAGTTGTGACACAATAGAAGTCTTCTAGTTTTATTTTTTTTTAAAGGAAAAGAAATGATAAAGCAGTGATGTAAAGATAAATTATTAGTCAAGACAGATCAGAGGCAAAATGCTCTGTTAGAAAGCCCCTGTATATTTCCATATTTAATATGAAGAGGGTTTTCCCAAAATGATAACAGTCATGACAACTGTTATGAGATATAACTTATGGGAATTTAAAAGACAGGAGCACTGTCGTCTATTTTATGAAAAAGATACAGTATGTGTATTATACAAATCAGTGTTAATAGAGTAGATAGCATGTTAACTCCTGTATACTGCTTCTGTGCTATTTTACCATTTCTGAAATTGTTTTAAGTAAGAAGTGGTTAAGAATAAGCAAAACATACAAATTTTACTTTAAAAATTACTTAGCTTAGATGCTTTCGATGCATTCAAAATGCTTTTCTGGGGGGAATTGATTTTAGTACCTAAAATACTTTTATTTGATGTGGTAACTAATATGATCAGCAATGCTTTGACCATTAGATAGTAAAGTAGTTTGGCACCTGTTGCTTCTTTTAGGAATCACAAATAGAATGTGATTAGAAATTGAGTAACCAAAATTTTGACCGTCTTTATTCTTAATAGTGGAGACTTGAGAATGTGTGTTTATAATTTAAGGCAGACAAATGATACACACACATCCATAAGCATCCAGTGGCATCAATTTAGAAGTCTAAGAAATCTCTGGAAGGTTCTTTTTGCTGTAAAAGTATAACTGACTTATTTCTTCAACAAATATCATCAATCACTTACTGACATAGGTGCTGGTAATACATCTGTGAATATATTAGAAAAAAATCTAAAACCTGCCTTTCATTGTATTACTTATATTCTACTAGGAAAATGAAAGTTTTATCTCATGATTTAAATATTATACACACATATATGTATCATATATGTGTATGAGATTTAGAAATTATCCTATGGAAATTAAAATTTCAATCGAAGGCAGTTGATGATTATTAAATATTCATAAAACATCATAAAAACCAACTGCACAAAATGTGCCCAAGAGCATGTTTGTAAAGATTCTCTAACTTACACTTATTTCTCCAATTTCCACTTCAGTCTAAAAGGTGGATTTGCTCCAGAGACTATATTAAGTGTGTAATATGCTGTGCCCTTATGATCTCCATCAAGTTTTATACCACCTTGAAGCTTCAGCAGCTATATCGAGTCAGGAGTTTGTCAAAGAAGCAGAGACATTTGGAGATTTATTGCAAGGAAGTTGTTTGCAGAATTATGGAGCTGGCTAGGCAAGTGGGAATGGGTAGATTTGAACTCTTCAGCATACACTGAAATTGCTGTGCATAGTCAGGAATTCTTCCATCAGAGAAGCCTCAGCCCTTTTCTTAAGGTCTTTGAACTAATTGAAATAGACCTGTTCATATTATCTAGGATAATCTCCCTTAATTCAAGACAACTGATTTTGTACTTTAATCATATCTACAAAATATCTTCACAAAAACCGCTAGATTAATGTTTGGTTGCATAACTAGAGATGACAGCCTAACCAAATTGACCTATAAAAGGACTATCACAGCCATTTATACCATATGTGTATCTGTTCTGGGACAATGTTTCATTATATATATCCAAATTATGAAGACAATTTTCTAAGTGTAAAACTTGAATTTTTGCAGTTGTTGAAACTGATGGTTATAGGATTCTTGCATATTTTGGAACCTGGAGATGTCTATAGATAACCCATATCTTCCAGTCATTGGGAAATGTTATGGATGTTCTGACACTGAGTCATAATCATTTGAACATGTTCCTTCACAAAAGACTTTGTGGACCATCTTCTTATAATAAGGAATGGAAGATACTCTTGAAGGGTAGACAGAGCTCACTCATGACATTCCCAAAACCTTCAGTTGATGAGTTATTCCAGTTCCAAAAGAAGTTGATAACTTTGCAAATTGTCTCATGAAAAATAGTGTTGAGGTGCCTCAACTAATTATTCATAAGACCACAACTGCATCTGAGAGCCATTTGTACAGAAACCATTGCTGTTACAATACCACCACAGAGTGAGTTCTTCTGATCCAGATATACTAACAATAGCTAAGCTACTGAGCTTCTGTGCTATGTGAATGATAAGTGTCTATTGAGCATCTTCCTATGTGCCAGGCACTATTTTAGGCTCTGGGGATGCATTAATGGAAAGAAAAAGAAAAAAGAAAAAAGAATTCCCGTCTTTATGGAGCTTAGTTGTAGTGACATTGAGAAGCAATGATGTAAATAAGTAATACATATTCCAATTAAGTTTTAAAGCAAGTCAGAATATAAGTGTCTTAGAAAAAGAATTGATTAGGGTAAGGGAGAAGGCAAAATACTGCATGGAAGAGTCTGTTGTACTTTTAAAAGGGCAATCAGATCTGCCAAGGTAATAGTTGAGCAAATCTTGGAAGACTCAGGAGATAAGCCACACAACTATCTGGGGAAAAATGTTCTAGCTAAGGCAACTAGCAGTGTGTTTCAGAAAACAAGAAGACAAATAGGCTAGAAGAGAAAAAATAAAATTAAATAAATCCAAGGAGAAAGGACTAGGGAACGAGATCAGGGCCAGATCTTTGTAGATGTCCCTATAAGAACCACATCATTCATAAGCTTTAGACATAAAGGAGGAAGCATTGGATGGTTTTAAGCAAAACAGTACCATGATAAGACTGATGTAGGAAAGCAAAAGTGTAAATAGAAAAAGCAATTTAATCTATCACAATATTGTAGGCAAGTAATGGTCTTGGGCTTGGCCAAGAAAATAACAGTGGTAGAAGAGAAGTACTGAACTCTGGTTACACTGTAGAGGTGTTGGAAATTGATTCTGTATTGTATGATCATGAAATTGGCCATCTGCTATTGGCTGACATTAATCTCTGATGCATTTCCTTCTAAAGAAATGATGTCATGTGGCTTTGTGGTTTTTGTTTGGTTGGAGTGGTTTGTTTTTGGTTTTTGTTGTTGTTACTGTTTGCTTGTTTTGGAGTAGTAGGGATTGAACCCAGGGGCATTCTACCTCTGTGCTATACCCCTAGCTTTTTTTATTTTTTGGTTTTGAAATGGGGTCTCACTAAGGTGCTGAGGTCTCCATAAATTGCTAAGGATAACCTCAAACCTGCCATCCTTCTGTCTCAGCTTTCCAAGAATTGGGATTACAGATGTGGGCCACCACACCCAGCAGCTGTGTGGTTTTGAAATCACAAATTACTACTGTACAGCTACTGTAAATATCAGCTATTAAATGTCATGCAGGGATTCTTGTTAATTTGTTAAAGAATTTGAACCACATTTATATTAGCAGCTGCTTCTTCAGTAATCAGTATTATGTAGTGCTAAACACTTATTGGGTCTTTGTTTATTTTCAATTTCCTGGACCATTGTAAATATCAAATTTGATGTAGTCAAATGATACCAATAAGTACTTGGGAGGTTGAGACTGGAGGATCCATGTTTGCCTCAGCTACTTAGTGAGACCCTCCACAACTTAGTGAGACCCTGTTTCAAAATAAAGAATAAAAAGTAGGGCTGGGGGTATAGCTCGGAGGTAGAGTGCCCCTGAGTTCAATCCCAAGTATGGCAAAAAAAAAAAAAAAAATAGTATAACTGCTGTGGAAAGCAGAAAGGCTGCTCCTCAAACATCAAGAATAGAATTATAAGCCGGACGTGGTGGCGCACGCTTGTAATCCCAGCATTCGGGAGGCTGAGACCAGAGGATCCTGGTTCGCGGCCAGCCTCAGCTACCTAGTGAGGCACTCCGCAACTTAGTGAGACTCGGTTTCAAAATAAAGAATAAAAAAAAAAAAAAAATAGGGCTGAGGGTATAGCTCGGAGGTAGAATGCCCCTGAGTTCAATCCCCAGTACCACAAAAAATAAAAAAGAATAGAATTATATATGATACGATAATTCTACTTCTGGGTATATGTCCAGAAGCATTGAAAGTGCCTCTTGAAGGGATATTTGTATGCCCATGTTCATAACAATATTATTTAGAATAGCTAAAACATAGAAGCAAGCCAGATGTCCATTGGCAGATGAATGAAAAAGCAAAATGTGATAGATACATACAACATAACATTATTCAGCCTTTATAAAGGGAAAAATGTGACATATGTTGCAACATGGGTAAACTTTGAGGAAATTATGCTATGTGAAATAAGCCAGTGACAAAAAGATAAATACTATATGATTCTATGAGGTACTTGGAGTAATCAAAATTATAGAGGCAGAAAATGAAAAGGTGGTTTCCAGAGACTGGGGGAAGAGGAGAATAGAAATTCTTTTTTTAGTGGGTCTAGAATTTCAGTTCTACAAGATGAAAATAGTTTTGTAATCCAGGAGTACTCTACTACTGAGCTACATTCCTAACCTTTTTTATTTTTACTTTTATTTATTTATTTTAATTTTTAGATGGGGTCTTGCTAAGTTTCCAAGGCTGTCTGCAAACTTGGAATCCTCCTGCCACAGCCTCTTTAGTCACAGAGATTACTTATGTATGTTACCATGGCCAAACTTATTAATATATTTAATACACTGAACTGTATATTTAAGAATGAGTAAGATGTTTTCCAGTTCCATCCATTTCCCTGAAAATGACATGATTTTGTTCTTCTGTATGGCTGAGTAAAATTCCATTGTGTAGCAGGGAAATGGATAGAAGTGGAAAACATTATGATAAGTGAGATTAGTCAGTCACAAAAAGTAAAAATCCTATGCTCTCCCTAATAGGCGGAAGCCAGGGGAGAACTTGGGACATAAGAGGGACTCTAGATGAAGAAGGAGAAACCTTAGATGAGCAAAGAAGATGACTTAACTGAAGGTGACGGTGGGGGAGAATACCCTAATGCACATGATGTACTTTTGCAAACACATCTAAGTCAATCACAAAACTGAATTTGAGGAGAGAGGGAGAGGAAGTGGGGTAGAAATTGGAGAAGGGTTAAATGAGAAATGTGTGCATGTATGCCTTTACCAGCTTCTACCTAACAAAGATGTATGATTATAATGTACCAATAAATAAATAAATAAATAAATAAATAAATAAATAAATAAGTAGGTAAGATGATAAATTGTATGTCATATGCATGTCCCAAGGAAAAAATAACTAATATTTTTCTGATACTAAAACTATTGTGGGCTAATCCCATTGCAGATGAACAAATTATTTAGTACAGAAGGTTATAATTCCCTAATATGTCATTACTATGAGCCTAGGGATTTTTTGATTGAGGAGTTTCTTGTTGATATGTCATACATAACAGCACCCCTCCCAACAAAATGACACATGAGTATTTTTATTTCACATGTGATAATTCTATTACCAACAGCATATCATATGAATGTTTAAAAATTCAGGAAAAAATATCAGTGAGGAATATCCCTTAACCCACATTTTCTAACATATATTCCGCCTTAATTTAGCTTTTGTATAATTTTTATTTTTTGCATTGGGGTTGAGCTCTAGGGCATTCTACCTTCAACTACATCCCCCCTTTTTATTTTTTGTTTAGAAACAGTATTTCTTTAGGTTCCTGAGATTGTCCTTAAACCTGTGATCCTCCTGTCTCAGTCTCCTTAGTACTGAGATTACAGGTGTGTGCCACCATACTCAGCACTTTCAGTATATGTTTTAATCACAGCTACCACATATTTCTGTCACTTCTTCTTTTCTCCTATTCTTCAATTCTTGACAACCTTTTGTATGCAATTCTCCTAAGTTCTCCCAATTTAGTCAGTGAATTTTCCTGGTTCAGTGAAAAGTATTTTTATCAGGACCCTTTATGAATTCTTAAGCTTTGGTGAATGGTCAGGGAATTCCTTGACAATTGTGTTGTTTAAGAAGCAGGAAATCACTATAGTGCTTATTAGCAATTAGAAAACTAAGAAGTAAATTTAATTGGCAAGACCGAAAATAAGCACAAGATATGCTACTTCCTCATTCAAAGCAATAATAAAATAAATTTGAGAAAAGCAAAAAAATAATTATTCAACTAATTTTTCCTCCATTAAAGTCATCCCCATATGTTGTCTAAAATTAGACAACATATCTAAATATGGTTTACCAAGGATCCAAATCTACCATTTTGAAGTTGTGGAAATCTTTAATTTTGCCTGGATATTTTCTATCATCTCCAGAGAGCAGCAGTACCTATGAGGACCAACCTAGGAATAGATATTTCCTGAAACAGTGGAGAACTTCAGGATAGTGTTCAGAGTCCAAAAAATAAAGTATGGTTACTAGAGGTTATATCTGCTTACAAATTCAGTGCAAGCACATAAATAAATGAATTTTGAATTTAAAAGTGCTTATTTGCTTTCAAATGGCATTTGAGATACATAAAAAAAAGTTTGGTATAAAAGCAAAATGAACCAATTAATCTCTTGTACAGTTTATTTAGTGGATATCTTAAAAGACAATTCATTTATTTTTTATTGGTTTTCTTCTTATAAAAACTTCTCTGTGGAGATTATTTTTTATTTTACAAAGAACTATGTGGTAAGCTTGTCCGCCATAAGAGTATATCGTATAATTATTATTTAGATTCTTCTTGTGTTTTTAATCATTAATAAAACAAAATTAGCAATGTGTTTCAGAAACTGTTGTAAATGTTGAAGATATTCACTCTTACCAAAAACATAAATTTAACTTGTTAAAGCAAATGAATGGATTTCTTTTTTCCATAAAAATATTTTGTCACAATTTGGCTATTGGGAATTGTGCTGTTACAAACATGGATATACATGTATCACTATAGTGTTCTGACTTTATTTCTTTTTGCAAGATATCAAGGAGTGGTAGATCTGGGTGTCCATCAATAGATGAATGAATAAAGAAAATGTGGTACACAATCAAATTTTACTCAACCATGAAGAACAAAATTATGTTATTTGCAGAAAAGTGGATGGATCTTGAGAATATTATGCTAAGATCAGTCAGTCTCAGAAAGTCAAGGGTCATATGCTTTCTCTCATATGTGGACCCTAGACAGGAGCTAAGAAACGAAAGAGATTTCAGATAAATGAGGAGAGAGACCAGTAGAATAGTTGAAGGGGTTGGGAGATGGAGATAGGAAGGGGGGAAAAAAGGAAGATTAGGGAAGAAAATAATTCAAATGATGGTGTGTCCATATAGCTACCAATCTATATTACATGTGTAGAGAAAGAGGAAACCCAGGTGGGATGTATAAGGAAACACACCAAGTAATGTGTACATGTGTGTTTGTATCACTTTGTACCTCATTGTGATGTACAATTACAATACACTAATAAAAGTATGATTTTTTTTTTAAATTGTGTCATTGTGGAAGATAAGAGACAGACAGGTTCATAGAGTGGGCTCCTTCCTACATTCAGCTTATTGGCTTGGCAGACAGCCTTGGTCAAGAAATTCAAGGGTTCTACTACCATTTGTTAAATCTACATAATTAAAGATCGATTATACATGGTATTGTTTTGTAGCAGGCTCCTCAGCTGGCTTTCCCTTATTATGGTTTCATGCCACTTTCCCATGTTGATTACCAAAAATACTTGGAGTTTTTGTTATTTTAATAAGGGGGGTTAAGAGCAAAATGTATCCATTAGTATGATACATAATTATTAAACTTGGAGAATCATCCTCATGAGTGAAATATATTTAATAGATATTGTCATTAATTCCTTTGATGTGTATAGTAATTATGACTCTGAGTAATATGAGTATTACCTACTAAGGGTGTGTGGTGTGTGTGTGTGTGTGTGTGTGTGTGTGTGTGTATTTTCATGTGTAAAGTGTGATGCGTATGCCCAATGAATGGCTTTTAGTTTAAACATATGAAGCTCTTAGAAAGCTTAGTATTATCAGGTACTCTTAATTTTCCTTTCGTTTGAAGTATGTATTATGTGATTGTTCTTCTAACATTTCTCCCTGGTCATCCTGTCAGTCTACACTGTGATGAAATTTCAGACTAAAATGACAGTTTATCTGGACAACTAGTTGTAAGAAGTATTAGGGCAGTCAATCATGTGAAAATTAGCAAGATGCTAAGGTGTCAGTTTTAAATATGACAAGTTTATATTATACAACATTGACAATTACAGTTAGGAAGTAGTTCCTTTTACAAGTTGCTCTTGACAATATTCTGAAAAGTTGATAGAATCTGCAATATGGCCTCAGTTAACACCCCACCTCCGAACAGTTCTATAGGAAGACACTGGAATACTAAAGAGAAAGTTAAGAACTAATAGTTGCTGTCTTCCAATGAAAATCTTTGCAAAAATGGACATTCTTTATTTAAAAAAACAACTTTAAAGAAAACCTCAATTAATATTGGCTTTGATAACTTGCATCTCATTTAAGAGACCTTATTGGAAAACACATTTAATGTCTATTTGATATTTATATATAGCCTACATATATATATATATATGTATATATTAGTCTTAAAATTTTCAGAAGACTATACACAGAATAACATTGAAAGCACAAATATTTGAGTAACCAATTATCGTTGCATGATCAATTATCATTGCAGTGACTTTAAATTCCTCATAGGATTCTGTTAATGAAAATAGCCTTGAACTGATTTCGGTTAAAAAGGGAATATTTTGCATGACCTATGTCTAGATTCTGGACTAAAACAATGTCTTCAGGTTATTTCTATTTCTCTCACCTGTGTATGTATTTGCATGCGCATGTGTGTGTTACTAGGGACTGAACCCAGGGATGTTCACCACTGAGCTACACCTTCAGCCCTTTTTACTTTTTACTTTGAGAGGGTCTTGCAAAGAGGTTGGTCTCAAACTTGGAATCCTCCTGCTCAGCCTCCCAAGCACTGGGATTACAGACATTCACCACCTTGCCTGACTACTTCTATTTCTCTTGACATCATTCTGTGTGCTTTTATCTCAGACACTAGAGTTGTAGTGGTATATCTAGCCTTTACATCCATTCAGATTCAAGGGCAGCAGAAAAGTTTCTTTTCCAGTAACAGCCTCCTCATGCTTCCTTGGCTTTGCTTGGAGACATATCTATCTCTGAGCTACTCACTGTGGCAGGGAATGCAAATCTGATTGATAGAACTAAACCAAATGTCCATTTCCAGACATAGAAATGTGAGAATCATTATAGTGAGTAGGAGGAATGGATGCTAGACAAACTATTAGGTGAGGAGAAATTTTCTCAACCCACTTGAAGGGTTTTCTGTGGGTTAAATAGAAGGAATATTCATTTGCAAGTGGGCAGTCAGTGCCATAGTAAATCTGATAAAACTAGTAGATTAGGTCTATTATATGACTCTCAGCACCAGCCACTAAATGGTAAATGTCTTTAAATATTACGTCTGAATTTAAACATTTTTCATTAAACCAGGGAACCTGAACTATTTTAGATAACTTGTAAGAGTAGCCCTTAATGCCTGAAATCCTCAAACACATAATAAGTCTGGGCAAAAGTAATTAAGTGAAGATTCTCATATATGACCCCATTGATGCTGCAAAGCTTTCTAGATAGGCCAAACAATTCACAATGATTCTGAGAATGGCTAAAATGATTCCAATAGTAATCTACACTTAGTAAATAAAATTCACAATATTGCATGTGCCCTGATGAGGTAGACTAAACAAGGTTTTCCTACTCAATAGGGACCTAAGGTTCATAGTGGCCAAATGACTTTCTAGAATTGTGTAGCTATCAAGTGTTAGAGCTGGAAAAACAAATTTCATCTTTTGGTGTAAAATCAAGTATTTTTGCTAATACTCTACTTTGGCTTTCATAATAATACAAATTTTACTTGAATAATGGGCGAACATTATTTTTTAAAAAGTATTCCTTATTTTCAGCTGCATTTTAGTCATGCATTTCAATTCCAATTTAGTCAAGCCTACAGCCTCTTTTCATTCCTAAGGGATAAATGGTACATAAAGTGCATTTAATAACTATTTTTAAATAAATGAATGGTTGAAATATTTTTTAAATGTGGGGAATTCAGAATAATCTTCACAACCAAAAACAGCCGTCTTACATAGTAGAATACCAGAAGAAATTGGTATTTGTAAATAAGTGTAAGCAGTAAAACCACATATTAAACATGGTATGAACACTGAGTGGAGTTGGTTCATAAAAACAGAATCATCCAATAAAATAGGCTATGGTGAAGATAGCATTTGGAATATGGGGAAAGATATTATATATTGCATATATTGAAATAGGTGTTTAATATCTTGAGAAATAAAATGCTGGCTCTTACTTCATTCTTTACAATGCACTGCATTTCCAGTGGCCCAAAACATAACATCACTGACACAGTTAACCATCTAGAAGAAAAAGAAGAAAATGGTCAATAACATGAAGCAGGGATTATACTTCTGAGACACACAAATAAAAACCAGAAGTATTAAAGGAAATTGCTAAGATCTGTTACAATATAAGAAATAAAATTTCTACATAAAAAGTAGCATTAAGAAAATGTAAAGTTAAATTGGAAAAATACTTGCAACATATATTACAGAATATGATAATGTATGTTACTGTTATATATACATATAAATATTATAGCATTATATGTTTCATCATATAATGTTTTAAAATATTCATGTTTTAATATATACTTAAGTAACTTTAAAATCAACAGTATTTTTGTGTGTATGTAATTAGGGATTGAACCTTGGGGCATTCTACCTCAAATCACATCCTAGCCTTATTATTATTATTTTTTTAAACAAGGCCATACTAAGTTGCAGAGGGCCTTGCTATGTTGCTGAGGTGCATACCACCACTCCTGGCTTAATTAAATATTTTTACATACTACATGAACAGACAGATCACATGAAAAAGCACTCAACTTTACTCAGAATCAAAATTGCAGTATCGGTGCAATTCCATTTTTCAATTAAATGTGACAAAAGTTTTAATGTTTTGGGGAGGAGTGTGGAGATAAAGCTCTCAAAGTCTTGGAAGAAAGAAAGCATATGCCCTATCCATTTTGGAATTAAAGTGCAAAAATGCATAGTTTGTTCAAACATTGTGTATTAAACTGGAAACAAGGATTAGTTTAATAAGCTGTTATATTCATATATTTTAATGATAAATTAAGTAAATACATGAGCAGATATGTAATGCATTATATGAGGAAAGAAACATTAAATTTAGGAAATGTGCTTTTTGTACTTTCTGGCTTTAAAGAGTAATTAAAATGAAATATTTCTTTTTTGTTTAGTTTTTTTGTTTGTTTGTTTCTGTTTTGTGGTAGTGGAGATTAAAGCCACATTCTACTTCTGGGTTACACCCCCAGCCATGTTTTATTCATTTATTTTTATTTGGAAACAGGGTCTTGATATGTTGATGAGACCCTCACTAAGTTGCTGAGGCTATCCTCAAAACTACAGTCCTTATGTCTTAGCCTCCAAAGTACTGGGATTGCAGTACTGGGCAGGTGTGTGCCACCACGCCCAGCTAAGATGGCATTATTTCCAAAACACAAAAACTTACAATCAATTGACAACATTTACTACATCTGTGGTTAAGAAGATTTTTTTCCATAATGTTTGTTTGCTTTAACTTTTACTGTATTGCATAATATACCATCAAGTAAATGAACCTACTTTTAAAAAGAATTCTTTCTGAAAAATATGGTCTTATATTCCTTTTGTTGTAATCTTAAAAGTTTTGACTAAAAACCTAATTTACTTGGTTCCATCCTAAACTTTCCTTTGAATAATTCTGAAAGTGTGATAAGGCAATGATGTTAGGTTTAAACTTCTGATGGCACAAGCTACTTGAGAGCTATATGAGTGTTTGATTTTTTTTTTTCTCCTCTCAACATCCTTAGCCTGAGCTGAGCTGTACAAACAAGACCACATGGTCTCATTACTGAATGCCCAGTTGGTTTCTAAACCAGACTCTGTACCAGTTTCTAGCACTCTGTTTCAGTTCCCATTGCTCATCAATAAACCATGATGTGTTGTATGCAATCCTGTGCCTTGGGGCCAGCCTGTCAGTAATGGTGGACAATAAAAAATTATACGTGTTCACCACATCTTCTTTTCAGAAAAAGTCCAGGGGCAAACCTCATACATTCCTTCTCTCTCTCTCTCTCTCTCTCTCTCTCTCTCTCTCTCTCTCTCTCTCTCTCTCTCTCACACACACACACACACACACACACTCCCCAAAGAATCATTCCTAATTTAAAAGTATTAAAAGTAGCAACAAGAGAAAAAGAAAGATATAGAAACAGACCTACAGACCCACAAACTATATGTACAAAAATACACACAGAGTTTTAAGTGGCGGTGATGAAAATGAATTTTAGGTCTACTTGCAGTTACTGCAGTTCCTCCCCTTGGACAGTGACTAGAGTAAACCAAAATCTAAACTGTGCTTTAAAGGAATCTGCAACCAGATGATGCTTCCTGACTCTAAGTTTATGACAGTGGAATTATTAGAATTTCATAATTTGATAGAACCTTAGAAATTAATCTCTAAGTAATGTAATCAATATTCTATTTACCAACTGCAAGAGTTTAGTTTCCTTGTTTACCAAGAAAGTTACAGAAAATTATGAACTTGGTTATATTTTACCACTTTAATTTAGAAATAATGTAAACTTTAATTTAGTTTTTAGAAGTATATCATTTCCATTCAGATGTTTTTTTTTCTGTTGTTCAATTATTATACCATTGTATCTTTTGTCCAGATATTCCTAGCTTTTCACCTATTGAAAAGAATTCAGTCAGAAAATGTTTTCTGATCTAATAGATAAATTGTCTACCCCACAAGCAAATCAAATTGAATTGCTGTGGGTAACTAAAATGTAGTAACTGAAATGAAACTGTGTAAAAAAAATATGAAGAATTTTTAAAAAATTATAATTACATATTTCAAATAGAATGCTATTTTTAGCTTATGTATTTAACAAAACATTGGTCACTTGTTACGTAGCAACATGAAAACTGAAAGGCATACCAGGAAAAAAGAGGTTTCTATACCGGAAGATTTTACTTTATAGTCGGTGGATATTTACATTACCAAAATTTAAGATCCAACATGTTATTTTTACAATCACTTTTAGGCAGAGCATGCTTTGTACTGACTAGGAACAGAACAATTAGATCCATGTGGAGTTAGGAGCAGAAGTCACAGGCTGGGCAGGATAAAGGGAATTCCATCAGGGACAAGTTGAAAGGCATTTTAAGAAAAGTGTGAACAGCCAGGCTGAAGAATGTAGGTGGTTATAGTGAGGACTAAGGATGGCTCGGAGTCCGTGACCATCTGGAAAAGTAGGCTGTAGCCAGATGATCAAGAGCCTTTCAAGACTTGCTGAGAAACTGCAAGTCAATTTTGGAGGCACTCAGGATTGTGAATGGGGAGGTGAATTATTATCTGGAGGGTCCTGGATATTCCAGGAGCAGAGTGAAAGATAGGCTGTGGTAAGATGGTGGTATTGGAGGTTGAAAATGAAGACCTGACTCTTACGGCTGTAAACATTGTATGGTAATTTAGTTAAGACCTGGGACTCTGGTTTAAGTTCTGACTGCCACTTTCTAGCCTTGCAGCTGATACTTTTCTAACCTCCTGGAGCCTCTGTTTCTTCATTCATAAAACATGAGGAACATCTGCACCTGCCTTTTAAGGTTGTTGGATGTAAAGGAGATAATGCAAGGAAAATGCTAGCAGTATTCCTGCCACTTGTGCTATGTACTCTCTGGCCTTCCTAGCATTGCTGATATTGGAAAAGACAAAATACCAGTCCAGATAGGAATATTCTTGCCACATGTGAAGAAAATATTTGATTGACTAAATACTTTTATGCCAAAAAAAAGTCTTTGGACAAGTTTTCCTTTTGCAGACACTAATGGCCTTGGCATTTACTGTTTTTTTTTTTTTATTTATTGTTGTTCTTAATTCCAAAAAGTAAATAGTAAATAGTAAATACAATTCAATGCCAAAACAATTACTTTACCTTCATATACCTGTATGAACTTTATAACAGATTGCTTGTCCTTCCATCCCCAAAAGTTATCCTTTTTTTTTTTTTTTTTTTTGTAGAAGGTAACTTCTTAACAGGCAATAAAGCAAGCTGGAAAACATGGACTCTTTAAAATCTGCCTAATGCATTGTGCACACCAACCTGACTCGGTGTTTGGGACTTAGATGTAGTCTCCTATCTTTGTTTGTGAACAACATGCATGACTGACAACAGGAGCCAATATGTCCTTTGAGAGTCACCCATGTGTATACCCAGGCAGAGCTGTACTTAAGTCTATTTTCATCTCAGCCTTCAGAACAGCTGTCACAGAATTCAACCACAGAAAATAGGGAACAAATAAAAGAAGGGAGGTGGTTGTTATTTTATTCTCTCTACATGTTTTTGTGCTAAATAAACTGATTGTGAATATTAATTGTTAGAGGAAAAACAAATTTCAGCCTGAACATTTCTGTTCACAAAATTTACCTTTTGAAAAGCTGAATGAGAATTTACTTCCTAAATGTTATTCATCCTCATTACAGTATTGAGAAGTGTATTATTTTATAACTGCCTTTTCTCATTTTTTTGAAGAATTCAATGGAAATACTAGTTGCTTAGAAAAACAAAAATGACCTGTGGGAAAGAGGCCCATGTCAATTAATTCTAAAACCAGAAAGAGGATGATATCTGCATCAAGGGGCAATATTTTAAGAATTCATGAATTTCCCTTTACTTATTCATCTGCAAAGGTTAAATGTGAGTTGTTTATGGGATGTATTAGGTTTCCATTAGTCTCAAATGATTGTGCTGTTGGATCTTATCTACCCAATGTGACATGCAACCCAGAAAAACAAAAACAAAACAAAATTTAGTACCAAAGATGTGTAACCATGGTCAATTGGAAATTAAAACATGTCTATCTAAAATTCCTTTTGAAATGCAAAATGCCTTTTCATTTATTGGTAACTTTAGAGGCCCTTGAGTGGCCATGATCTAAGACAATGTCACAACGGGATAGAATGAGCACTGAGCAAGATTGTAAAGATTTGGATTCTAGTATTGGGTTTGCCATTTTTTATCACTTTTACCTGTTTTCAAACAGTATTCATCCAACAAATGTTTACCCAGAACCTGCTGTGTGATGGCAAGCTTTAGATGCTAGGGAATAATACATTAAAGACTCCATCTTACTAGCTTTAAATTTTAATGAGAGAAACAGAAAAAGTGATTGTTAAATTCCAGATAATTTCAGAGGGTGATATATTTGGTGGGAACCACCAAATATGACATGACTGGGGGAGCTATGTATTAAGGGTCAGCTTCTCTAAGGAGCAAATATTTGAGTATGTCAATGAGACAGCTTCTTAAGGAGTAAAATGGGCAAAAGAACAATTATAATGCATACACAAAAGATTTTGGGAGGGCACTGGAGATTGAACCTAGGAGCATTCTACCCCTGAGCTACACCTCCCAACTATATTTTAGTTTTTATTTTGAAACAGGGTCTCACTGGGTTTCAGAGGGCCTCACTAGTTGCTAAGGCTGTCTGTGAACCTGTGATCCTCCTGTTTCAGTCTCCCAAATACTAGGATTACAAGCATGTATCACCATACCCTGCTCCACAAAAGATTTTTAAGGACAAAGTATGATGACATATAGGTTGAAACCTATCTTAATATATTTAAATGATATAAAAATTATTATTTATTTATTATTTACATACTTAGTCAAATGAATGAGAAATGTAAAGACCAATAGATATGTCACAGTACTCTTCAGCATATGTGGGTATTTCTAGAGAAGAAACTAAACAATTTGCTTATCAAATTGTTTTTGTCATTTTATATAATAAGCTTTCTAACCAACATAGCAAACATCACACTGCAGTCTCTCTCTGATCTTGGTTACAAATGCTAGCTTGGATTCAGAGAACAAGGATTGACTCAAAGCTTTGCTGAGTGCTATCTGTGCATGCTTATATAAGGCAACCTCTCTGTGAAGCAGCTAGGGGATTCTTTTCTTTTCAATTTTTATAAAGCTTAGAACATAGTTCAAGCTTGCATTCAACTTGCTCTCACTGATACTGAAAATCAACACTAACTGAAAAGTTATTTTCATTGTTGCTGTTGTTGAAGTCTTGATTACTGGAAATCTGACTTCTGCCCCTGCTTTATCTTGGTAAAAGATAAAGTGATTGAGCATGAGCTGCTTCGTGCACTGTGGTTTACTTTGTGGAAGCCTTGAGCTTGAATTAATCTGAGCTTTTTTTTTTTTTTTTTTCCAAATCTGTAAAATGTGAATTTCAAAAAAGGCCATTACTACCACCTCCCATCTACACCAATATGCACATCCCCATTCACCTCCACATGACAGCCAGGCTAGATTTTACAATATAAGTTGTACTGTGTCCCACTGGATGTCTTCCAGTGCCCATGTGGTGCTATGTCATCTGCCCCTTTCTAAATGTGAACTCTATTTGCTTTGCAAAATAAGCTATTGTTTTCAATTTTTGCAGCCTTAAAAACACCAAGTCTTTTCAAACTTGGGGCTTTTGGTCATGCTGTGTCTTCTGCTGAAAGATTAATACAGCTGTCCCTTCTTCACATCTCAGCATTAAAAGCAGTGTCTCAAGAAAGCTTTCCTTTCCTGGCACTACCCCTCCCCCTAAAGGCATCTCTTGTTACTTGACTGTCTAAGGCCTTATTTGATTCAGCACAGGTTTCAATTATTTCCTTTTTTGCCCCTTTGGTTTCTTTTGATTACCCTCATTTGTCTGTCACGTTCATTATGGGAAAGAACATCTTATTCTTTTTGGGGGGGGGGATTTTTACCCTAAGGAATTAGTTTATAATAAGAATTCAATAAATATTTGTTACATGAATGATGATAGTTTTTGGCAAATAGCTACTCAAAACAGCGTTGTTTCTCTTTCTTTGACAGTTCACTTAAAAATGATGATACTCTAAACCTAGGTGTGGTGGCTCATGCTTGTAATCCCAGTACTTGGGAGGCTGAGACAGGAGGATTGCAGGTTCAAGGACAGCCTCAGCTGGGTTCAATCACCGGTACATCAGAAAGAAAATAAATAAAATAAAATAAAACTGATGTTGCTCTATAGGTACAAATGTGGTAGTGGAGACACATATCCCTGAACACATGGTCTCTTCTCTGCCCATATTCTACAAGTGTATCCTTTACCTTGCTTTATGTCCTTCTCTGTTTCCTTTCTCAATCACCTCATTTTCTACTCTAGTAGAAATAAAGCTTATGTGTATACTTTCTTTAACTTCAACTCAAAGCATTGACTTTATTTATGTCATGTGTTGGCACTGAGGATGGATTCTTTGAGATCTTCAAGGATAGCATAGATTATGTGTTTCTAAATGTCTGGAGCTCTATCATCTTCAAGTTTGTGTTCACTAACTGCTTTAGCATAATGCCTAAAATATATTAGAAATTCAACATCATATGAGAATTAAAAGGCATCAAGACTATTAATGAATATAAACCAGTCTAAAATGTTTGCATCGATACATTAGGCCAAATTGTGTGCTGAAGGAAAAGTTCAGAAAGACTGAAATTTTGTCCAAGAGTTATCATCCCCCGTGTCAGGCTCTCAACCACGAGGATCCAATGGAAACGATAATCACGCTTTGCTGGTTCAAGCTTCTTTTATTGTACCTCTCTCTCTCTCTCTGTATCTCTCTCTCTGGGACCGAGGACGTTATCCAAGCAGTAACAGTAACAGTAATTGTTCTCTTAACCCTGACGGTAACCGTTTCTCTGGCCGCAATCCTCTCTCTCACCCCACTCTCGTTCTCCGTAACCGTTTCTCGAAATGGTAGTCATCCATTCATTATGGGCGAGAGGTGGAGTACTCTTAAAGCCAAACAGGGCTTGAGCCACGAGGTGCCTGCATACAGCTCTCACCTGGGAGCACTCTCAGGCCATGGGCTCTGGCGTGCTGGTGCATGCGCTCTAGCGTGGCACAGCCCTAGGATGTTACCACCTGCAGCTGCTCCTGGCACTCTGCCAGGCACCATCTTGAGGCGAGGTCTAGCTGGGCCCAGCTAAAACCCCAACAAAGAGTGATCACCATCCAGGTTGTACTACTTTACATCACTTCTATCACTTCTGGATTTTTGTTTGCTTGTTTGTTTATTTGTTTTGTTTTTTTGTCTTTGTTTTGTGGTACTGGGGATTGAACCCAGGGGCATTTTTACCTCCGGGCTACACCCCTAGTCCTATTTTTTATTCTTTATTTTGAAACAGGATCTCACTAAGGTGTGGAAGGCCTCACAAAGTAGCTGAGGACAGCGGAGAACCTGGATCCTCTGGTCTCAGCCTCCCAAGTACTGGGATTACAAGCATGCACCACCACACCTGGCTCACTTCTGTATATTAATGGTAGAAAAAAAAGGAGCACGTTTTAGAAAATAAAAAGACAGTGATCTTAGAAAAGTGGAGATGTTGAAATATTGAACAAATCTATTCTTTAAGTTATCTGTGTGGATAAAAACTGTTTACCCTTTCTACTTGTTTAGATAACTACAAAGCTCTCCTTGCCTTTCTGCGCAGTATTCGAGGGATGGATTGGGGTTGCTCTCTTCCTCTTTGAAATAGATCCTTTAGAGAAGCAGTTACATCCTTGGCTACCCCGGAGCTGGGTGTCCCCAGCAAGTGGAGGACAGCAGCAACCCCCCACAGCCTCTAGTCTCTGCCGACTGAGCTCAGTGGTGGGAACAGTGTATCCCAGGGGTCCTGCTATCTCCCTTTATCACCACTGCATCCCAGAGGAGTCTTCCATTTGTTAGGCTCCTGAGTTTTTCTGGAAGAAATGTTCCAAAATTATCATGTAAGAAAAAATATGACTTTTTCAGGCCATTTTATTTATAAAAAGAGGCCCTTAGCTAGAAGGCCCACAAGCATCAGTTAGAAAAAGAAGTAGAAATTACAGTTTTTCTGTCTACCTACAGTTTGCCAGGATAAGCTGACCTCTGATTTCCAGAGTAAGATGTTTGAAACACAGCCACTTCCATCAAATCCTCAGATTTTTCTTTTCCTATTCACTAAACCCAATAGAAATTCTTTATGAAAAATGTCATTGAGTCTCAAGTATCTTGCAATCCAAACAGAAAAATACAGCTAATAAACTATACAAAGACTAACACAGATACAGTCCTTACTGCTTTCTAAAGCTGATACCTACTCTTTTAACCTGTACTTTATTTCTGTGAGTTAGGTGGTATTATCATCATAATTTTACACAGAGGAAAAGTGAGGTTCAGAGAGGTTAAGTCACTTGCCCAAAATAGAACAGACAATAAGTAACATAATTAGGACTTGAAGGAGGCCAATTGACTCAGTGTTCTCTAATCTACTCCACTAAACCAAGTTAGAGAACAAAGAGTCCAGAGGGTAAGGAAAACTGATTTCTAAATTTAAGAATTTATAGTGAAAAAACATTCAATCTTTTATGTACACACATTGTTGTTTTGAGAACTGAAGAGAAGCATACTGAGAAAATTAGCTACTTTTATTTTTTCATATCACACTCAAATAAGTCTCAGGTGTGTCCTTAAAATGAGATTTATTTTCTGAGAAGCCCACAGAGCTAGGATTTCTGCAGGCATACACTGCTAATTCCATGAAAATTTTCCTTGAATTCTTCTCTATGAAGATCTTTAAGTTGATTCCTCTCCATATCCTCTGGATGATGAAAGCTTCATTATATGAAAACATCACCTTGAATCTAGTGTCTTAGTCTATGTCTGTAATCCCAGTACTTGAGAGGCTGACAAAGGAGGATCACAGGTTTGAGACCAACCTCAGCAACTCAGCAAGACCCTCAGCAACTGAGTGAGACTCTGTTTCAAAATAACGAATAAGAGCCAGGCATGGTGGTATACACTTGTAATCCCAGTACTTGGGAGGCTGAGACAGGAGGATCCAGGTTCATGGCCAGCCTCAACAACTTAATGAGACCCTCTGCAACTTAGTGCAACCCTGTTTCAATCTTTTTTTCAATACTGGGGATTGAACCCAGGGGCGTTCTACCTCTGAGCTATATTCCCAGTCCTATTTTTTATTCTTTACTTTGAAACAGGGTCTCACTAAATTGTAGAGAGCCTCACTAAGTAGCTGAGGCAGGCCATGAACCCAGATCATCTGGTCTCAGCCTCTCAAGTCCTGGAATTACAAGCATGTGCCACCACACTTGGCAAAATTAAAAAAAAAAAAAAAGAGTAAAATAGGTCTGGGAGTACTGGGGGTATAGTTCAGAGTTAGAATGCCCATGTGTTCAATCTCCTATCCCACAAAAGAAAAAGGGAGAGAGGGAGAAGGAAAGAGGAAGAGAGAATATCATCTCGAACATAAATATTCGTAGTATTTCCACTTTGAGGTTTATTTATTTGTACTATTTGTTGATTTATTTCACAAGTAATGCATTTGTGTGTCACTAAAGATCTATTGAGCCATGCACTAAGCAGTATGTAAGATGCCAGGAATTATTTTTGCAAATAAAGTATGCAAGCCCTGTTCTCATCAAACTTAAATTCCAATGAAGGGGGACAAAATTCAACATGTAGTCAAATAAATATATGTAAAGCAAATTCAGAGTATGAAAAAGGCTTAAAGGTTACACAGAAGTGAGACATGGTGGCATATGCCTGTAACCCCAGTTCTTGGGAGGCTGAGACAGGAGGATCACAGGTTCACAGCCCACCTTGGCAACTTAATGAGGCCCTCAGCAACTTAGTGAGACTTTTTTAAAATAAAAAATAAAATAGGGATAGGGTGTAGCTCAGAGGTATTCCATTCCCAGTACCACAAAAACAAAATAAAGACTAAACAGAAAGATGTGAGTGAAACTAAGAGGGAACCCTGACTTTCAGCATTAGAGAGGGTTGGGGAAGGATGTTGGGGAACATGGTGATGTAGTACAAAGTGAACTCGGCTGTTATTTTAAGAGAATAGCCAGTTTCAGTGAAATGAACAAAGGGGAGACTGATACAAATCATGGTTGCAGGTAAAGGTGTGAAATGTGTTGCACCAATGGTAAGGGGTCTCATTTTATTCTCAAGATAATGGAAAGTCATTGAAAGTCAGAAGCAGAGAACTAAGTGATTGTTATTTTCAATTTGTCTCTCTGGTTGCTCTCTAGAGAACTGATTATAGACAAAGGTCAGCACAGAGGGAAGAAGACTAGCCAGCAGGCTCTTGTCATGGTGCAGGTGAAAGACAAAGGTGATCAAAGGATGCAGGATGGTGGCAAAAGACAAGTAGTGACATATTTTATTTGTTGACTGGATAAATGTATGAAGCACAGGAAGTAGGGGCTGGGCAGGAAACCAAGAATGACTCCTGGGTTTTTGGTTTGCAAAATGAGGCAGAAGTTGATATTCAGAGTACTACGAGTAGGCATGGGACATGAGATTTCCTTTTATGATTGTGCAAGCTTGAGAGACTAATTAGGCATCAATGTGCACTTAGTAAATAGTTATATATGAATCTGTCATTCTTTTTGAAATGCAAGTGTTTACAGTTTACTTTTTATTGTTTAAAATTTCTTAGGAGCTTTTTCATATCTAAGCATTAATTTGACTGCTTATGTTTTTAAATTGCTTAAATGCTCTAAGAATATTCTCTATAACTAAATATACCTATTTGACTTTATAACTTACAATCATTATTTCTGGAATATGAAATAATGTTTCCTACCTGCAATAGTAGTGTCTGAGATAGCACTCCTGACATTTACCATAGATGTGCCTCTTTTTGTTGTGCTTCAGTTTATTGTGCTTTGCAGTTGCTGCATTTTCTTTTTATTGAAAGTTTGTGGCAAGCCTAAATTGAGCCAGCTATCAGTGCCATTTTTTCCAACAGTCTGTGCTCACAATGTGTCTCTATGTCACATTTTAGTAACTAGTTCTATATTTCAAATTTTCTCATTATAATATATGTTCTGGTGATCAGTTATTTTTGATGTTACTTTTGTCTCTTTTTTGGTAAACCACAAACCACACCCGAAAATACAACAAAGTTAATATACGAAATTTGTATATCCTGACTATTCCACCAAAGGGTTGTTTTCCCTATCTTTCTTGCTCTCCCAGGGGCTTCTTATTCCCTAACACAACAATATTAACATTAGGCCAATTAATAACAACTTTATGATAGCCTCTCATTTTTATAGTTGTCCAAGGACAAATTAGATGGCACATCTTTCATTTTAAATCAAAAGCTAGAAATTATTAAGCTTAGTGAGGAAGACATGTAAAAGCTAAACTGGGCTAAAGTTAGACCTTGTGAGTAGTACAACCAATTTGTGTATACAAAGGAATTCTAGAAGAAAATTAAAACTGCTACTCTGGTGAACATATGAATGATAATAAAACAAAACAGTCTTATTGCTGATAATGAAGAAAGGTATAGTGGTCTGGATAGAAGATCAAGCTAGCTAAACAATCTCTTAAAGGAAAACCAAATCCAGAGCAAAACCCAAATATCTTCAATTATGTGAAGTCTCAGAGAGGTGAGGAAGCTACAGAAGAAAGCTCTAGAGCTCACAGATGTTCGTTCATGAGGTTTAAGGAAAGAAGCCAAGCCAGGCGTAGTGGCACGTGCTTGAAATCCCAACATTTGGGAGGCTGAGACTGGAGGATCCAGGTTCATGGCCAGCCTTAGCTACCTAGTGAAACACTCCACAACTTAATGAGAACATGTTTCAAAATAAATAATAAGAAATAGGACTGGGGATATAGCTCAGAGGTAGAATACCTGAGTTCAACCCCCAGTACTGCCAAAAAAAAAAAAAAAAAAAAAAAGCCATGTATATATCTATAACATAAAAGTGCAAGGTGAAGCAATATGTGCTGATATAGAAGTCATAGTTACCAGAAGATCAAAGATAATTGATGAACATAGCTACACTCAACAGTAGGTTTTATATGAAACACCCTCACTTTTTTATTTTTAATTTAAAGGCTGATTGATTCTTTTATTTTTTTATTGGTGCATTGTAATCATACATCTTTGTTAGGTACAATCTGGTAATCTGGTAGAGGCATACATGCACACATTTCTCATTTAACCCTTCCCCAATTCCTGCCCCACTCCTTTGCTCTCCCTCCTTCTCAAGTTCAATTTAGTGATTGACTTTGATATGTTTGTGAAAGTACATCATGTGCATTAGGCTGTTTACCTCCCCATCACCACCTTCATTTAAGTCACCTTCTTTGCTCATATAACGTTTCGCCTTCTTCATCTGGACTCCCTCTTATGTCCCACTTTCTCCCTAGCTTCCACATATTAGGGACAGCATATGATTTTTTACTTTTTGTGACTGACTAAACTCACTTAGCATAATGTTTTTCAGTTCCATTCATTTTCCTGCAAATGACATGATTTTATTCTTCTTTATGGCTGAGTAAAATTCCATCGTGCACATATCCCATGGTTTTGTAATCCATTCATCTGTTGATGGACATTGTGGCTGGTTCCATAGTTTGGCAATTGTGAGTTGTGTGACAGCCTCACATTTGAATAAGATGCCACCTTCAGTTTTTATAGCTAGAGAGAAGTTGGCATCTGGCTTTAAGGTTTCAAAGCATAAAATGACTCTCTTACTGGGAGATAACAAAACTAGAATTGTTAAGGGTAAGTCAGTTCATTCTGAAAATTCTGGGGCCCTTAATATTTCTACTCAGTCTACTTTGCCTCTCTTCTACAAATGAAACAACCAAATCTGGATGGGAGGTTATGTGCTTGCAACATGAATTACTGAATTTTATGCCCATTGCTAGAATCTACTTTTTGGAAGAAATAAAGCTTCCCTTCAAAATATTTACTGATTATTGATAATTTACTACTAATTGATAACTCTGATTACCCAAGAGTTCTGATGGAGATGTACAATGAGATTAATGAAGTTTTCTTGCCTGCTGATAAAAACATCTACTCTGCAGCCTATTGATAACAAATTTCAACTTTGGAGTCCTGTTATTTAAGAACTGCATTTTGTAAGGTCATAGTTGCCAGAGATAATGATTCCCCTGATAGATCTTGGCAAAGTAAATTGAAAATCTTCTCAAAAGTACTCACAAGAACAATTGTGAATCATAAAAGGAGGTCATACTAACATTAACAGGAGTTTGGAAGAAGTTGATTCCAATTCTCACAGATGACTTTAAGAGGCTTCACACTTTAGTGAAGGAAGTAACTGAAGACTTGGTGGAAATAGCAAGAGAACAAGAATTAGAAGTGGAGTCTGAAGATGTGACCGAATTGAAATTTCATGATAAAACTTTGATGCATGAGGATTTTCTTCTTATGAATGAGATAAGAAAGTGGTTTCTTAAAATCATATCGACTCCTGCTGAAGATGGCATGAATATTGCTTAGTGCCAACAAAGGGTTTAGAATATTTCATAAACTTCAATGAAAAACAGTGGCAGTATTTAAGAGGATTGACTCTAATTTCAAAAGAAGTTCTATGGTGGGTAAAATGCTATCAAACAATATGTTGTGCTACAGAGACATCTTTTGTGAAAAGAATAGCTAGTTCATGTGGCAAATTTTACTATTTTATTTTAATAAATTGCCACAGCCTTCCCAGCCTTCAGTAGCCCCCACTCTCTCTTGTGAGCAGTAGCCATCAACATCAACATGGAGAAAGACCTTCCACCACGAAAAAGGTTATGACTAGCTGAAGGTTCAGATGAGCATTAGCATTTTTTAGCAATAAAGTATTTTTACTCGAGGTATACAAATTTATTTTTTAAAATAATGGCATTGTACACTCAATAGATTATAATAGAGTATAGACATAACTATATATACTATTAAACCATAAAGTTCACAAGTCACTTCCTGCAATGGTCTGCAACTGATCCTGCCATATCTCTGATGTATAACTATACATGTAGGTGAAAAATGACCCAACGTAGGGTTGGGCATGTAGTGATAGACTGCTTGTTAGCATGCATGAAGCCCTGGGTTCCAAACAAACATGTCAACAGAGTGTTAATTCATATTCACTGTGCACACTTTAAAAGAAAAAAGGCTGGACTGCAGAATTCTAGTCTAGCATGTAAAGAGCTTAGACAATTACCACTGTCCTAACAAGTGAAAGGCTGAACAAACTGAAATATCAACAATTCTTAGACCTATCACAGAAGTGAGGTCACAAGCACATCATTGTCTCCAAATCCAAGAGACAGACTGGAAAATACAAAGAATCACAACTTACTAAAGCAAAACACTCTGCAGGAACCAGTGTCTAGGTAGGTAAACCTGAAATGTAAATGAAGAATTGCTGGAAGCTCTGTGTGTGGAAATCTCAGAGTTAAAAAACTCAGGGTGGGGGGGGGCAGTTATTGGGAGGCCCTGCAACTTTGTGAGTTTGACTTCCAGTAACTCTATCTTGTACTTCTGAAAGGGAGAGGAAAATTAACCATTTTGAAGTATATCAGGGTATTCTATTCCTAAGAAGCCCTGGCATTAGAGGAAACTCTCTGTGATAATTAATCTGAATTGACAACTTGACTAGATTGTGAAATACCTGATTATGTGACTTTGAATGCATTGGTGAGATGATTTGCTTATGAAAAGGAAAATTGAAAGAGAAGTCCTGTCTTGAATATGGGCAGCACTGTTCTAATAAGTGCAGGACCTGGATAAAAAGGAGAAAGTTGTATGAATTGATGCATGGTTCTTCCTGAGAAAAATGCATCTGCTCTCACTTGGAATATCAGCCTTCAGCTCTTAGAACTGGACTTTCGCCATCATTTCTGTGGAGAGTTTCCTAAACTTTCCACCATGGACTGGGACTGCATTATTAGTTGCTCCTGTTCTGAGACTCCAACTCTTGGATTTCTTGACCAGCTGTTTGTTCCTCTGACTCTCCACATGCAGGTAGCCAGTTGGGACTACACTGCTTTGGACTGTAAGCTTATTTGATAAATCCCTTTTTACCATATATACACTCTGCGTGTTCTGTTTCTCTAGTGAACCCTGACTAATACACTATCCTACCTTAGGAACTTGAGGGAGAAAATACCCAGATCCAGCTCCTTGTAGCCACCCTGTCCTACTTCTGGAGTGAAGAAAATTAATGAGAAGTATTGTTAAAATTCACAGTCCAAGCAATCCAATAGACAGACCTAATCATAGGACTACAGATCACTCCCCTTCCACACACATCTTACCTCCACACCACTACAGATTTATTTACTTAAGTCCCTGTCACCCAATGCACCATATCTTATTTCAACAAAAAAAGAAAGAAATCTCACAATTTGAAGAGATTGAGTAAACATCAGAATCTGAGGCACATATGGCAAAGATGTTAGACTTATGAGACCAAAAATATGATTATATGGTAAAGGATCCTATGTTATGATTAATATGCTAAAGGCTCTAATGGAAAATGTACACAGTATGCAAGAACAGATGGATAATATAAATAGAGACGGAAACTAAGAAACTATTAAAAGAAATGTTAGAGATGAAAAACACTGTTACAGAAATTAAGAATTTTTTGATGTGTTCATCAGTAGACTGGAAGTGGCTGAGGGAAAAATTTCTGAGTTTGAATATATGACAATAGAAACTTGCAAAATGAAAAAGTGACGAGGAAAGAAAAATGCTGATAAAAAAAGCTATACACAATATTCGAAGATAACAGGCCAACAACAATGGCATAACACCTTTGTGAAGGGAATGCCAGGAGAAAAAGGAACAAAATCAATATTTGAAGAAATAATGAATGAAATCCCCCCCAGTAATGACAGACACTAACTCACAAACACAAAAAGTTCAGAAATCACCATGTAGGATAAGTTCCCAAAGCAACTTTACTCATGGGGGATTGTATTTAAATTTCAGAAAATCAAAAAATAAAGTTCTCAGCAAAACAGAGAAAATGATATATTACCTATTGAGGAGCAAAACTAATAATTATGTTCAACTCTTCACAGATACCATGAAAGCAAGCAGACCACAGAGTGAAATATTTAAAAGGTTAAGAGAAAAAATAAAACCCTGCTCATTTAGAATTCTGTATACTAAACATTATTTTTCAAAATTAATGGATAAATACTTTTTAGATAAAGCAAAACTGAGGGAACTTGCCCCCAGTAGACTTGCCTTGTAAGAAATTTTAAGAGTTCTTCAGAGAAATGGAAAATGAAATCTCAGAAACTCAAGTCAGGCACAGTGATGTGTGCTTGCAATCTCAGTTCTTGGGAGGCTGAGACAAGAAGAGCACAGGTTCAAGGCCAGCCACAGAAACTTAGCAAGGCCCTCTGCAACTTAGTGAGACCCTGTTTTAAATCAATAAAATAAAATAATATAGCTCAGAGAGAGAATGCCTCTGGGTTCAATCCTCAGTTCCAGAATAAAGAAAGAGAGAGAGAGAGAGAGAGAAAGAGAGGGAGAGAAGAGAAGAGAAGAGAAGAGAAGAGAAGAGAAGAGAAGAGAAGAGAAGAGAAGAGAAGAGAAGAGAAGAGAAGAGGAGAAAGAGAGAGAGAGAAAGGAAAGAAGGAAACAAAAACTCAGATTCACGAAGAAAAAAAGAATTGAATTTTATGGATCTCATCACAAATAAATATGAGATAATGTATATATTAATTATTTTAGCCATTCCATAATATATACATATTTTGAAACATCTTGTTGTACATCCTAAATATATATAATATTTGTCAATTAAAGATAAATAAAAAAGAGCCAGGCATGGTGGTGTATGCTTGTATTCCCAGCCTCAGCTATCTAGTGAGGCACCCCACAACTTAATGAGACCCTGTTTCAAAATAAAGAATAAAAAATAGGGCTGGGGGTATAGCTTGGAGGTAGAATGCCCCTGAGTTCAATCCCCAGTACCGCAAAGAAAAAAAATTAATTAATTAATTAAAATTAAAATAAAAAATAATAATAAAGAAGAAAGGAAATTTCCTTTCTTCTATAAGTGAAGGTAAAATTTTAAATTTTTATTGTTTTTAAAAATGATGTAAACATAATTTTGTTCAAAACAATAGCAACAATGTTTATTTATTTATTTATTTTTGCGGTACTGGGGATTGAACTCAGGGGCGTTCTACCTCTGAGCTATACCCCCAAGCCCTATTTTTTATTCTTTATTTTGAAACCGAGTTTCACTAAGTTGCGGAGTGCCTCATTAGGTAGCTGAGGCTGGCCCCGAATCCGGATCCTCCCTCTCAGCCTCCCGAATGCTGGGATTACAAGGATGCGCCACAACGCCCGGCAGCAACAATGTTTATAATACAAGCTTATACATATGAATATATATGAAATGATTCAATATATCTGTTCTTAAGTATGTTATACATGATTAAAATTAGTTATATCAGTAGTACTAGAGTTGGGAGGAAGGCATTAGGAATTCGTGATTATTGCACACTATTTGCGCTATCTGTGAAGCTGTGTAACATTATTTTAAATTGGACTTGAATTAGTTGTAAATGTATATTGCAAACTCTAAGGCACTCACCAAAAAACAAAGAGAAAAGCATATGCTAAGGAGAGAAAATAGAATAGAATAAAATAGAATTGTATAAAATGCTCTTAAAATAGGTTATCATACAGATATTAAATAACAAGTTGCATTTTGAGCCTCTGTTCAAAATGAGATATTGGATTTGGGAAATTGATACTTTGCTTACATTCTCACTGAATAGTTTAAGTCTAGAGTTTGTAATAGACATATAATTATCTGAGCACAGTGGTGTGTTGGTCAAAGGTTAACTGGCTCTCAAAACAAAGGTCCTTATTACAATGTTTACTGATTCCGGTGATGTAATTGTTCCTACCACCCAGGATATCAAGGTACCAACATAAATATGGAATTAGGAACTGGTTCTTGGGAACAGTTGTTGGAGAGTTTGTGTGTTCCAATTACTGGGAAATAATGATCCATTGGAGCTGGTATATGAGACTCTAGCATGCCACTCTCTGGAAGCAGCTTTAACTTTACTATTCTGAGCACCCTAATTCTAAGGTTATGTTCATGGCCTAAGTGATAATGATGACATCATTATCCAGATAATCTAATCCACTATTTTTATTAGACAATATACATTAGAAAGTCAGCATTTCAGTGAATGCTTCTTAGGAATGGGAATAGATGTTAAGAATTGACTCTGCCAAGCATGGTGGTGCATGCTTGTCCTAATACTTGGGAGGCTGAGACCGGATGATCCAGGTTTACCGCCAGTCTCAGCTAAGCTACTTAGTGAGGCCCTTCTGCAACTTAGTGAGACCCTAATAATAAAGAATAAAAAATAGGACAGGAGGTGTAGCTTGGAGGTGGAATGCCCCTGGTTTCAATCCCCAGTACCATAAAAAAAAAAGAATTGACTCTTTTGCGGTGTCATTTGGTTCATTTTACTTAATGATGATTTCAGAAAACTTCAGGGCTTAACAACTTATTTTATGTTTGCAAATACCGTGTATTCAAACATGAATACTCACAAATAATATATACATTGCCTAAAGTGGAGCTTTTAGCCGAACTTAGAAATTAGTTTCCTCTAATTTTTCTATGATGCATAAGACATTGTGTTCTTAGAATCCGCTCCTGCTTCCAGGCTTCTATCTTATTGCTAGCATCTTTTTTTCATCTAATTTTAAACTGTTATTCTTACAATATTCTTTCTCTCTGCAAGCTTGCAGTCTTCCCTCCATGTTTACTATGTATCCCCTTCACCTTCCCAATTCTATTTTACCACATTTGCGACCTCCTCAGGTCTATTGTGCTTCTATTTCTGTTTTTTGTCTTTTTGTAAAAACAGACATCTTTTGAGAAATGGCCTATATGACCCTCAGAGAAAAGGTAGGAATCAAGGAATAATTATAGCAGCCTCCATAAATTAACAGTGAGTATATGGCAGAGTCAGATGAGGAAAGAGAAAAAGAAAGCTCCTTCTGAAACATGTTACCAATGTTGGAAAAGTTTCAATGCACTTTTTTTTCTCCTAATAAAAGTAAAATAAGTTTTGAAGCTAACTGGAGACATAAAAGTGTTCCTTTATTAAAAAAAAAAAAAGGAACATCTGAGAATTAAATGCAGTTTTTTAAAAAGTCCTTATAAAATTTCCTTTTGAAATCAAAAGCTACAAGGATAAAAATAATAATTTAGATGCATCAATAACAAATGGAAAACAAATCCTACATTCAGTTTCACATTGGTTAAATGCTGTATAAAAAACTAAGCACCAAAAAGAATCAATAGAGTCATTAAACATCTCACCCACTGGGTATGATAAATGATAGATTGGCTTAAATGTTGTCAAACTTCTCCCCGTATTCAAAGGAAGGTACTTTTCTGCTCAAGGGCCACTTAACTGAATGGTGCGGCTGGTCTCCCTAACACTCAATTTCCTAAGGTCATTTGTAGGATGGGATTATTTCACTCCAATTCTAAGCAACTAATTTCAGCCTGGGACAACAGCTGTGTAAGGGATACAGCTGCCCCCAGAACTAGTTGCCTGAATATTGGGCATCTTATCTCAACTCCTTTGATCTCTTGAAAATGATTCATTGAAAAGAAAATTTGCCTGTGTAGTTTGTGTTTCTTCTTTAAGAAAATTAGCCACAGACAAACCATCTTAGTTTTTGCCAAACAGAAAAATACCTTCTGAATTTTGTTATTCGCAAATTATATCTCTAAGGCAGGCATACCTGGAAGCTCAAGATTGAGTAAACTCAGCCTTTAAACTAAAATTGATTCAATTATTACCTGCCAATTGGATTCATTTTTAATTTCTACCCCACAGGTTGTATAGGGTGGCATCCCCTATGAAAATGAATAAATTAGGTTTTAAACTGCAGGCTAGCACTACTCGGTATTTGAAAAGTAAATTCACAGCATTTCTAGTATGTACCTATCAAGTTTTATTAGAAATATCTTGTGTTATTTTTCATGGATATAAGAACATTTACTTGTATTTCTTTCCAAAAAAAATTTTCTACATTTCTTCTTATATTTTAGAAATATCCATTACACTATGATAATATGTAACTAAAACCCTTACCGAAAGACTGTTTTTCACCATTTCCTTTTGCCTAGATCTATCTTCTCACTGAATTCAGGTAAACTGGTCATTTCATTCTTTTTTAGATACTTGAGACAAGGCATTTTTATTCTTTTTTTTTTTTTTTTTTTGTGGTACTGGGGATTGAACCCAGTGATATTTTACCTCTGAACTATATACCCCCACCCTATTTTTTATTCTTTATTTAAAAATGGGGCCTCACTTAGTTGCAGAGGGCCTTACTAAGTAGTTGAAGCTGGCCATGAACCTGTGATCCTCCTAGCTTAGCCTTCCAAATACCGGGATTACAAGTGTATACCACCATGCCTAGCATTACAATATTCTTATTTATTTCTCTCATTACTCTTCATATTTTTGTTTTTATTTTTAATTGTTCTATGAAATAACATACATTTAATTCTATACAGGTATCAATAACAGTACAAAAAATAATATGAGTGACAAATTGGTCTTAAAAAATTAAAGTAACTGCTGATAAGATACCTGCACACTTTCTGCAAGTCCAGGATGTGTATACTTATATATACATACTTATATATTCATATATACAAGTATATACATGTAGGTAGAGATACTTATATTCTTCATTCCTGTATCTGACACCCTATCTTTAGCTCTACATATAATAACAAATATATTTCTGCAATTATGTTCACAAAGATGATAATAAATCAATATACTTCATTGAATTGATGGACTCTATTTTTGTGCATCACTTTCTAAACATTTTCAGTGGTTTATCTTCTCCATCATTATCCTGTGGGGGCCTAGCCTGATGTGCTAAACATCCATTCACATATCCATCTTGAATAGAAACCGATGACAAGTGAGTCTTAGAAGTGGGGGTAAAGATAATTTCAAGCCTTCTTACATTATTGCCTATATACATTTCAGACCAGCTTTGAAACAAAGGCTTTTATTTGCATTTTAAAGAAATGTTTATTATTTCATAAATAGATGTCGTATATGAAAATCTATCAAGCAATTTATTTAACTAAGCATTTTCTTCTTCATTTATTGTTAACATGAATTTATCCACTTGAAATATAGTTAAAGGCTTAAGAGATTGAGCACAGCACACCAACTATTATTTCTTACCAATTAAATGAATCCTAATTGCATCATCTATTGTAGGATTATCCACAAATCTTTATCTCAGTCATTGCCCAATTCACTCAAAGAACGCTGTTAAGGTGATCATTTTATTTTATTTTACTTTTTTTTTTATCAAGCTGAGAAGGAAATAATACCAGCATGGCCTGAACTTTATCTCCCTTGCTGTCAGAATTTATTGAATCAAAGCTTGTGGTTGAAATGCATTGTCTGACCCCCATCAATAATCTTTCAATCTCTTTCACAGAAATTGATCAGGTCATTTGAGCAACATTTTTTTTCTTACATCATCTTTTATGGTGGTAGTTTGATAATCCATTTATTAGTTGACAAAAGGTTTTTTTAAGAAAATCTTATAAGATTTTTCAAGTGTTTTAAATATACTCATTTCAAATTACCGCCTTTATTTTGATAGGTAATTTTGCTTTCCTATATCATCTTCATAGTGAAAAAACAATACATTTTTAATATATATATATCTGAACTCAGAAATTTTCGTTCAATACCCATTGATTTCATCAATCCAAAATTTTAAGATTACAAATGATTTTTATCTACTTTTGAAGATGACCTATTGTTCTTATATTTCATTTTATAAGAAATTACTTGCATGACTTGAATTAATCTCCTTGTCAATGTAAATTTACCCATACATTTTAATAACTGATTTTTTAAAAATATTGACAACCTGTCGCTATAGTTTCATGAGGGCAAACCAAACCAATTTGAGTGTTTGTAGTAAACTATCATGTTGACAGATATTTTAAGGTATGTAAAAGTATTGAAGATGTACAAAACAATAAACTTTTTTGTAGAAAATAGTTTTATATAGACAGTATTGTTTGGGCCTTTATCTACTTAGACACTGACCTACAATGCAAGTCTTATAGTTGGGTAGTATGGTCCCAAGAATGCTTTATTCCGCACTGCACTGCATAATAATTTACCACCTATTTAACTTTTTCTCTGAGTAATAGTTTGATATTCACAGTAGCAACAGAACAACTTTCTGTCTTATTATTTTTTATACTTACAGAATTTTTTTTTTGCTGTTAGCTTGTCATTATTAAAAAAAGAACTAGAAAACTTATTCTACATTTCCTTGTTTATAATATCAATTGTGTATTTTACATTTAAATATAAGAAGAGTAAGCTGATATTATATATTAGGAAGCCTGTAAATATTTTTTAAAACCCTACAAAACTAATTTTAATATTTTAAAGGACCTGCAAAGCTATAATATTACTTAACTTACATAACCTTAAATTAACATAGTCCATTCCTTCCATCAAAATTTTATACAAATATATGAGGAAAGGAAAAAGAGATTATAGGAGGAAAGGAAGGGAAGTAAGAAAGAAAGAAAAACGTACAGGAAGAAGACAAGGGGAAGGGAGTGAGGACAGGAAGGAGCTCTCAGAGGTTTAAGTTTAGCCTTTAACTCATACCACACAAATATCCCTTTTCTGTGGATACACTCATGTCTTTTAAAATCTGATGGACTGATTATGAGACATTCTGGAAAACAATTTGGCAGATTCTCAAAAAACTAATCAACTATCTTATGCCACAGCAATTGTACTCCTGCGCCTTTATCCCAGAGAAATGAAAACGTGTGTTTAACATTAAAATCCGTACACAAATATCTATATCATATGTATCTATAATAGGAAAAAACTGAAAACAACCCAGACAGGTCAACAAACTACAGTAAATGTATATCTTGAAAAACTACACAGCAGTAAAAAGGGATGAACTCTTGAAGCACAAAGCAACTGGGGAGAATATAAGAATTACACTGAAGCCGGGCCTGGTGGTGCACACTTGTAATCCCAGTACTTGGGAGGCTGAGACCTGAAGATCTGGGTTTTCAGCCAGACTCAGCTAATTAGTGAGGCTCTCTGCAACTTGGTGAGCCCCTGTTTCAAATGAAAGAATAAAAAATAGGACTGGGGGCATAGCTCGGAGGTATAATGCCCCTGGGTTCCATCCCCAGTACCACACAAAAAAAAGTTGCATACTATACGATTTCATTTATAGTCCTTTCTCAGAGTGACAAAATTATAGATATAAATGACAAGTTAGTACTTACCAGAGAATAAGGAGTGAGTGCGTAGGGAGGAGGAAAATGTGTGAGGCTACAAAGGATCAACATAAAGGACTTATTTGGTGGTGTAAAGGCCTTTACTATCAATATCAGTATCCTGTCTATGATATTGTTCTATAATTTTGCAAGATGTTGCCCCTGGGGAAAATTAAGGAAAATAGACCTTCTTTTATTTGGCATATGAATCTAAAATATCTCAGAATGAACAAATAATGGTAACTTTTTGGAAATCTAGAACATCAACTTAGTCATGAAGCTTCGCAGACACAACCAGCACATGCAGCAGGGTTATAAGTTTTAATAGGAAGACTCAGGATGAACACTGTTATGACTTAATAGCCTTCTGAGTACAGCGTATTCACAAATAGAACATATAACAGACCTCTTAATGGCATAGTGAATTAAGAACACATGTGATTGATGGGAAAATTGACAATAATATTTTTATTTTGTGAATGCAAAATACAAAGTGTGGTTATTTGCACTCAATTTCCTGCATTGTGTGTGACTAATCTGGAATTTTTTTATTTTCTGTGTTTCTTGTTCGCTATCATTTTTTTACCTACTTGTCTTTGCCAAAAATGTGTACAATTAGGGAAGAGTTTTCATTTTTTAACTAGAAGCCATAGAATCATAGGGAAGCAAGCAACTTATAGTCATGAAAGATTTATATATTTTGGCAGGTTTAGTTACCAGGTGTCAGGCTGTCGGGTAATTTTTAGAATCATGTTTAAGCCTTCAAATACACATTCCAAATGTAAAGTTTTAACATTAACAAACAGTTTCATCTTATCCCAGAAACTCTAAGAATAAAAAGATACATTCTTAGATGTTTGATTTATATACTTTAATTTACTACTAATGCAAGTCTGACCATCTATTTGTTAAATATAACTTGTCAATCTTAGGGTCATTTCTGATTCACCCCACTATGATTTTAAGGTGTATGTTGAAGTTCTAAGATATTTTTTCAAATGCCAAATATGGCAGATTGCAGAGATTTTCCTGTTGTTTTTACCCATCTACAAGACTTAAAAGCATTCATTTATGATTTCTGTAATATTTCCCTAAAATATTCATGCAGTTTCCATAATTCTGGCAATATGTTGAACTCAGCTGATTTTATTCCATATCTATAAACTTCAGTTCCCTTTGCCATTATGTAGGAAAATATGTTTCTTTAAAAATTCTGACCTCTATTAAAAAGTGGTCACAAAAGCCCAGTGGAAACAGTGTTCGTTACCGTATTAAGTTTTTCATCAATTTCACATACATGTGCTGACCAAAAGTATCCACACAGGAGCTGCATCATTGGAAACATAATCTTACATTTTCTAGTCACCCAAGCTGTCTCCACTCTGGAGATACACACACACACACACACACACACACACCTGCAGATATATATATGGATATATATACATATATGGATATATATATATATGATATCTTAAACTTCAGCTGGAAAAGGGTAAATGAGGCAATCTTGTCAAGTCCTTTGAACCAACAAATGATCATATTTCCACATAATACAAATCAACATATTATCGATTATGAGGCAGAAAGAAGAAACTAAATGGTGCAGTACCTTCAAGTTTGAAATTACAGTGCAGTTTTTGAAATGCATCCTGTTGATGAGGCCATGTTTTGTATTGAATAAACCATAGCTCAGCACATCTTTCTTCTGAGCCAAGCAGATAATCTCACCAACTAAAAAGTCACTTCTCACTTGACTCCTTCAAGATGGAATATCTAATGAGGCCTGCCTCCTCTTGCATTGGAAAGTTGTCCATCAGTAATAAATGGACTTCTTCATCAGCCAAGAGCATTGCAGCTCAGAAAATACCTGTGCTTAATAAAAATACACTGCCTCTATGACCACTTAAATAAGAATAATGATATAAATAGGTTGGTGTCTTTTTTTTGAAGGATGGTATAGTTTTTTTAATTTTTAATTTTTATAATAATTGGTACATTGTAATCATAAATCTTTGTTAGGTACAAGCTGATAAAAGCATATATGCACACATTTCTCATTTAACCCCTTCCCCACTCGCCCTCCCTCCTTTTCAAGTTCAGTTTAGTGATTGATCTTGATATATTTGTGAAAGTACATCATGTGCATTTGGGTTTACCTCCCCTCACCGGGTCCATCCACTTCAGTTAAGTCAACATCTTTGTTTATCTAAGGTTTTTCCTTTTTCATCTGAAGTCCCTCTTTTGCCCCATCATCTCCCTAGCATCTGCATATTAGTGAGAACATATGCTCTTTTACTCTTTTTGACTGACTAATCTCACTTAACATAATGTTTTCCACTTGCATCCATTTCCCCGCAAATAACATGATTTTGTTCTTCTTTATGGCTGAGTAAAATTCCATTGTGTGCATATCCCATAGTTTTGTAATCCATTCATCTGTCGATGGACATCTTGGCTGTTTCCATAGTTTGGCAATTGTGAATTGTGCAGCTATAAACATAGATACACATGTATCAGTCTCATAGTTTGGTTTCCATTCTTTTGGGTAGATACACAGAAGTGATATTGCTGGATCATATGGTAAGCTCATTCCCATTTGTCTGAGGATCCTCCATACTGTTTTCCAAAGTGGTTGCACTAATTTGCAATCCCACCAATAATGTATTAGGGTTCCCACTTCTCCAACACTCTCACCAGCATTTGTTGTTGTTTGTGTTTTTTATTATTTTCATTCTGATTGTAGTTAGGTGAAATCTCAAGGTAGTTTTGATTTGCATCTTTCTGATTGCTAATAATAGTTGGTGTCTTTTAAGGTGTTTGGGGATAGGGGAAAATTTTCATGACCTTAGTGCACACACATATCAAACTCCTTAAAAATAGCTACTTTTTTCTTTGGTTTCACATATTTCCATTAATTTACAAAAAGATTGTCTCTTGTGGAAAAACATTCATAAGTGAAACATAGCATCTCACTGTAAAAGCACTTGTGAGAATAAAGGCTGGCAGATTTTCTCACTGAAAGTGCAAGTTTAAGTCTGAGAATCAGCAGCGTAAAAAAATAAGTTGAATGGAGAGAAAAAACAAAAATAGCATGTCTGTTATATACAGTATGTAACTAGAATTAATAGTATCTATGTAATTATGTATATATGTAATATAATCAAGCATATCTGTGTAGTTGTGTGTGTATGTAATATGTGTGTGTGTGTGTGTGTGTGTGTGTGTGATCAATTAGACTGAATTGAAAAGGAAAGAGAATGTCCTTTTGAAATGCAGGTTGATGTTAGGAAGTAGAAGTGCCCAATGGCTGTGAACTAAGAATACTGAAAGAACCCAGGGCAGAAAATTCAGTGTAAGCATATTTGATCAGCACTGAATTCATTAATTCACTTCCCTGAAGCCACTGGGGCCTTATCCATTGCTCAGCACAGCTCTGCTGCTGTTAGGGGGGTGGGGGAGGAGAGCCAGGAAAGCATCAAAGGAGAGTAAAAAAAAAAAAAAAAAAAAAAAAACACTATTGCCCCTCTTGTTCACTCACACTGAGGGGAAATCAATGAAGGCGGATGGATGGGAAGCCAGCCTCACCCTCTGTCTGGTCCTCCATGGGACACGGCTAATCCCTGCGACCTTTAGGAAAACTGAAGGCATAAAATGACCCCAATAATCAAAAGCACAATTAGAATGAAGAGCGCAAAGCCGTGACTGTGGTTAGAAAAGGCAGACAATAAAGAAACTGTAGAGGAAATTTGCCCCTTTAGCAGATGAATGAATGCGGCCTTAGAGAGGCCCTTAATGACTGCAGAGGGACCGCAGCCAGGACTCAAGGGACACTCAAGGGGGGGCAGTTATCATGTGACCGAAGACACTGGCAGATGCTTCAGACTTTCTCCAGCTCCAGCAGAGCCCCTAGAGCTTCTGTCTTCTGCAGGCGAAAGAGGTAGATGCTCAAAATTCACTGGGCAAGGGGGGAAATAAAATCAAGTGTTCTTCTAACAGTGAAGAAATCTGTACAGTAATATCAGTATCAAGAGTTGTTTTTTCCTCAAGAAATAAAATTCAGTGAGAATTCATCTTTGTGAACACAAAGCCACCATGTAGATGGGCAAACTAAATTCTGCAGTCCAAGGGGTCTGCCTCAGGAAGATGTGCTGTCTGTGTGGAAATACTTCCTGCAGGATTCACCCGGACTGCCAGGCAAATGGTGCTGCAGAAATGCAGGGTGAAGCTAAAGGGAATATGCCCAGACAAAAATTACAAGTTCAACATCTATATTTCTTATTTATTTATTTATTTATTTATTTATTTATTTATTTATTTTGGTACTAGGGATTGAACACAGGGGCATTTTACCTCTGAGCTACAACCCCAGTCCTATTTTATTTTATTTTTTTAATTTTGAACCAGTCTCACTAAGTTGCTGAGGCTGTCCTCGAACCTGCTATCCTCCTGTTTCAGCTTCCCAAGTACTGGGATTACAGACATGTGCCACCACGTCTGGCTCAAAATCCACTTTTCTCTTGAATTTTAACAGTTACCTTGTTCACTTTTTCTCCTCCATAAGCTCCAAATTGGCACATTAGAATAGAAACTAATGAGATTTTTCTCATTTCACAAAGCAAATATGTATGATTTATTGCTTTAATTATTAGTTGATCCTTTTTAAAGTGACTTACAATTTACATGAATTACAATAATATATACTATTTGATGACTTCCTATGAGGTGTTCAGGAATATGATAACATCTTCACAAATATTTGCTTATTTAGTCCTCACAACCCTCTTGTGAAATAGGTATAAATTTACATTATGGATGAAGAAACAAGACCAATCAATAGATAAAATAACTAATCCAAAGTCAGAGGGTTAGTTTTTGGCTCCTAAACATTACACTATATTGATTTCCTAAATAAATAATAATATATACTTAGTGGTAGTGATTCCAAAATGCTAAGTAAATTATTTCACATTGTGACAGGACTTAAGAAACCATTGGATCTTACCTGAATGTCACTGAACGTAGTTACTAGTAGCAATGATCAGAAACACATTTATTATCACTCGGGGGGCAAGTGGTAACAAATCTGTATATTCTATAATGAGAAAAGAGCACTGGTTATAGGTTAAGGATATCTCAGATGTTATCCAGAATCTCAGATGTAATCAGCAGGCTTCAAGCCCAGACTCCTACCTTTACAACAGAGGAATCATCCTACTTTTCTCCTGATTTTCCCATCACCATTATACTGGCATAAAAGAAGCTTTCTATTAATTTAGATATTACTATTGTGTCATTTCTGTCCTTTACAGTGCAAGTTGTATTTGTTCACCCTAGAAGGGCAGCTGGGACACCACCTGCGAACTAACTTCAAGCACCATTTAATTAGTCTGTGCTGAAGTTACCTTATGCTTTGACTAGAAGGGAGTGGAACGGTAGCAGATGCTAAACACAATAAAAAGGAAAAAAAGCTTTTGAATATCAGGGCAAAGTGGGTGGAGAAAATAACAAAAAAGTCAACAGACGGGGAGAGCCAGAAATTCTAGTAAAATGGACCGGAAATTAACTCTCACAGATAAAGTTCAAGGCAGCAAATCTCTGCACACTGGGTACCACCCTTTCAAGGTGTCTGTCATATCATGTGTTCCTGAGGATTTTGAATAAATGCAGAACTTAACTGGACAATTGTCTTAGCTTCTAATTATAGGGAGGGATGGTCATCACTTATTATTTTCACAAAAACACTCAGACATCAAAGGAAAAAGAAACAACACATTGTTGTGTTGAAGAATGATTTTTTCCAATTACTTAAGAGCAGTGTTTCCAGGAGAATAGATCTGGAAGTGAATGGTTTCAAAATTATGAGCCTTTCTCCATCAACAGAGCAATTTCCAGAAGGTACTCTATCTTATTTTGTCAAATCAAGTTGAATTTGAATGAGTTAAAAGCTTCTTCCATCATGGCACACAGCCTTATGCATTTGTTTTCCTAACATCTCCATGCTGTATTTTATGTTAGTAGGATTGTTGCTTCTCTTTGTTATTCATGTTTCTGCTTCCATATGTGTTAGGTGTCTACGTATTCAGATTTCATTGGCCTGGGGTAACAAGATGTGCCCCCAAATCATACCAAACAAAACTGAACATGGAAACTTTGGGCTATTCTACCTTTTTATTTTTTCATAATTGTAACTTTTCTTTGAAATTCAAAATAAGAATGTAGCAATAACAAACCAAGCATTAATTCTAAACAGATATCATATCACTTCAGTTTCAAGAGCAACCTATCAGAAAAATATACCCTATTCATTCCAATCAGGATATATCTATATCTGTATATCTATATATCTGTATATCTATATCATAATTTTCTCAATCAGAAAGAGTTCACGGGACCCACCTGTACAATGTAGCTACCTGACAATAATTAAATACCCTCGTGGTTTATTCATATAACACTTTCCTCCAGTTTTGAGTATTGTTACTAGTTATTATACTTTCCTTTATATCTAGTCTTTCAATCATCTGCTTTTAACATGCAAGTGGGAAAACTCCAGTAAACCCTCAAGAGAAAGCAGTTCAACAAGATTCTATTTCTAGAATATACATTTAGTGGAGTGGGACAGTGAAGAAGATAATAGTCTCTCAGAAATGGTAATTTACTAGAATGCAGTAATGAATTAGGTTTATAGTGATTAATACATTTAGATAGATAAGTAAATGACAACTCCCAAATATGAAAATAATTCATATCTGTTAATTGTGGAAGTCGCCTCCATCATAAATTCTCAACTCTAGCAAACTGACACCCCTGTGTTTCTTCTGATCATTCAGTAACACTGTATCAATTGCCTACTTAGTTCTGAAATACTACACAAGGGCCAACCTTATGCTTATATCAAAAGATACATGTTTGTCATTGAAGAATGAGTGTGTGTGTGTGTGTGTGTGTGTGTGTGTGTGTGTGTGTGTGTGTGTGGTGCTGGGGATGGAACACAGAGATGTTTTACCTTTGAGCTACACCCCAGCCCTGTTTTATCATTTTATTTGGAAACATTCACTAAGTTGTAGAGAGCCTAAGTTGATGAGGGCCTAAGTTGATGAGGCTGGCCAAAAACCTGTGATCCTCCTGTCTCAAACTCCCAATTACTGGGATTATAAGCACACACCACCACATCAAGCTTAAAGAATAATTTTAAAAAAGCAATTGTCAGCCGGGTATGGTGGCGCACGCTTGTAATCCCAGCATTTGGGAGGCTGAGACCAGAGGATCCAGGTTTGCGGCCAGCCTCAGCTACCTAGTGAGGCACTCCACAACTTAGTGAGACCTGATTTCAAAATAAAGAATAAAAAATAGGGCTGGGGGTATAGCTCAGAGGTAGAATGCCCCTGAGTTCAATCCCTAGTACCTCAAAAATAAAAAAAAGCAATTGTCCCTTTTTAATAAACACTTTTATTGGTGCATTGTAATTATACATCATAATGAGTTTCAGAGTGGTAGAAACTTGTGCACACACAGCACTTGGTGTTTCCCTTCCCACTACATTCCACCCCAGGCCCTCCCCATCCCTGTACATGTTATTGAGATTGGTGTTGCCAACCTCGTATATTTACATAGCATAGCTTGAACTGTTTCCATCATGGAGACTCCTTCCCCCCATCCCCACCTCCCTCCCTTAATCCCTGTTCAATTATTTTATTGGAATCCCTCCTCATTTATCTAAAAGGAAAAAAAAATGTCAAACACGGAATCTGAATTTACCTTGATTTTATTCAGTGAGTAATTAGATCCCCCAATCAACATATATCAAAATACTATTGTCAAAGCCTTGTCCTTTGTAACCCCTTTTAATATTGTATACTTCTTGCTTAAACACAAGTGACCACCTCATTACTTAATTTTATCTTGTCTATAAAAGGAGACAGTGAAGAAACCTTGGTGATACGCTTAACAAAGATGAGAAATAGATTTGTAGAATTATCCAATCTTATTGTTCAGTGACTGGGGAAAAGAATCACTAGGCTGGCATCCCATTGTTTATATGCTATTGAAATGCTGTCTAGTTGCTAGAATTGGATTGATGAGTAAAGAAGCCATGGAACGTTGCAAAAAGAGTAGTGATTTGAGTCAGAAATCATCTGGAGTCGAATATCAAATCCATGGTTTACTAGTTGTATGACTGAGGCCAAAGAACTCTGAACCTTAGTTTCAGCATCTCAAAAATGTAAACTGATAAATATCTTAATAATAATAATAATGATGATTACTATGATCATGATAAACCATAAAATGTATGTGGGAAGCTGTGTATATTGATATATTAAATAAATTTAAAAGTTAAATAAAATTTACTTGTGAGAATACTACAGTTTTTACTTATTTTTCTTCATGTTTGATTCACTCGGTTATCTAGTTATTTAAACCCGGGAATCAGAAAAAGCAGTAATATGAATGTGATATCCTTGTATGAAACTGTTCCTTTTTTTTATTTATTTATTTTTTTTTTTGTGGTACTGGGGATTGAGCTCAGGAGCATTCTACTTCAGAGCTACACCCTGTCCTTTTTATTTTTAACAGGGTTTCACTAAGTTATTGAGAGTCCCACTAAATTGCTGAGCCTGGTCTGGAACCTGAGATCCTCCTATTTCAGCCTCCCAAGTACTGGGATTACAGACACACCCTACCATTCCCTGCTGGAAATCTGTTTTTTTATATAATGCAATGCTGGCATGGCAAGGCATAGGATCAAATGACCTACTCTATCATTAAGATTATTTTACTTTAGCTGGACATAGTGGTTCATGTCTCTAGTTCCAGTACTTGGGAGGCTGAGACAGGAGTACCATTGCTATTTAGCAAGACCTCAGCAACTTGAAAACACCATTTCCAAATAAGAAATAAAAAGGACTGGAGGCAGGTAGTTTGGTAGTTAATACATATTTTACATAAATTTTAAATGTTTGGCTTGTTTAATCTAAACCAGTTTTCTTTCTTTCTTTTGTTGTTTGGTTTTTTTTTTTTTTTTCCTTTTGTGGTGCTGTGCTGGGGATTGAACCCAGGGGCATTCTACCTCCAAGTTACACCACCACTAGCCCTACCCCTTTTATATTTTTTATTTGGAAACAGGGTCTCTTTAAGTTGACACAAATCTCACTGATTTGGTAAGGCTGGTTTTGAACCTGCCATCCTCCTGTCTCAGCCTCCTAAGTGCTGCTTACAGGCATGCACCACCACACCCAGTTCTAAACACCTATTTTAATAATTGTTATCCAGACGAATCATTATAATCATGGTTCTTCTATTTTTAAAAGAAACATAATAATGCAACCTTGATTTTCCTTATAATAGTAAAATTGGAGATAATTGTAACATTATTTTCTGTTACCATATTGTCACTTTTAAAAAGAAAATTTAGTCAGGTGTGGTGGCACATGCTTGTAAATCTTGGTATTTGGTAAGCTAAGACAGGAGGTTCACTGGTCTGGAGAGAGCCTCAGCAATTTAGCAAGGCCCTCTGCAACTTAGAGAGACACTGTTTCAAAGTAAATTAATAAAAGAGAGTTGGGGGTATAGCTCAGAGGCAGAATGACACTGGGTTCAGTCCCAATAGCATAATACATAAATATAGAGTTTATTCAACATTTAGTAAAATAATTTTAACTTGATACATATTATACTTAATGTCCTATATCATATAGATTTTTGCAAAAGTCTTTTAGTATATTTGTAAGTGAATTTTTAAATATGCTTCCTTCTCTGAACTTTTAAAAAGTAGGTACTGCCTAAAAGCAACTATTAATGCTATTTTCTCCTTCTCTTTCTGTAACTCTTATCTCTCTCCTTAGCCCCACTTCAAAACACTGGAGCAAATAGTAATGTAGATTCAATAATGACTTTAACCATGCATGACTAAAACAAAAGTTTGAATTTAATTTTAATTTGATCTTGTAGAATGCTAGGCAGATTTAAAGCTTCTGCATAGTTTTTTTTGTACTTAATTTCCTAATTCATTGCCTCAGTTTCTAATTAAATGTTCTCAGTACTCTGTTTAAAGGACCCATTCCCTGCATTCCTCTTGATTAGTAGGAAAGAATCAATGAGAATTGATCCAATTTGTAGAACACAATTCTCATATTGATAGTAGTTTATATTCATTTGCTTTTCCCTAATCTTTTATTAATGGTCATCTTCCAAATGTCAATTAATGCCAAAGCTTGGCACAGTGATAATGCAAATCTATAAAGAAACCCACATGACACTTCACAGTAGGGCAAAAGGAAGACTTTCATGTTTAATGTATATTTCCATAACTGAATATGACAGAAAGGAAGGATCAGTTTGAAAACACAAATATTTTGAGCTGTGAATTGAAAAACCCAACTGAAATGTTAAAAATAAATAAAACTTTGAATTTAAGCAGCAGGTTTTTCTTTTAGGCCCTTATATTCCCACAATAAAACACTGGTCACCATGGTATGATGAAAAATTCATAGTATACATATGAGTATTTGCACTAAAAAAAATTAGCTATTTAAAACGTATTGCCAGTATGACTAAAACCATCATTTTATGAATTTCCATTACACATTGCAGAGAATGGTTTACCCTACTCAATCTTCATCCAGCATCCTTAAAACTTTTTGAGTGTTTTCCCAATAGACTAATTATTAATATAATACTATATTCACTTGACCTCCCTCTTTCAGAATATTTTTCTCAATCATTTGAAAGTAAATTAGAAAAAGAATGCTTTACCCTTTAATTATTCTCCATGTATATTCTAAAAGCTAGGACATTATTTTTTCCCATAAATTTTAAGCTGATTCTTATGTCTTTATTGAATTTGGGTCAAATACTATTTGCAGGAGGCTTCATACATGACACTATTTCCTCTGTTTCACAGTCGTTTTTCCACCCTGGGTTATACACTGTTGGTGACACTAAGTTTGATTACTGACTTAAAGTGGTGATCCACCCACTATAAATGTATATTTTAGCCAGGGGTGGTGGTGTACACCTATAATACCAGTACTTGGGAAGCCAAGACAAAGAGATTTCAGGTTTGAGACCAGCCTTAGAAACTTAACAAGACCCTGTTTCAAAAAACAAAAAGTGAAAAGGGATGAGGATATAGCTCAGAGATAGAATACCTCTAGGTTCAATCTCCAGTACCAAAAAAAAAGTATATTTTTCCTTTTGCAGTTAGCAGATAATCTCTGGTGATACTCTGGCATTGTGTAATATGTAGTTTCCAACCCTTTCTCACTTAATAGATTATGTTGAGAAATTGCTGGACAAAGGATGTAAATTTTCAGTTAGATAAGAAGAGTAGTTTTAAGAGATCTATTATATGAAACAAACGATAAGTATAGTTAACAACAATGTATGTCTCCACAGATTAGAATTAGAGTCAGTGGATAGAAAATATGGAAAACATTTTTTTCTTTAAACCAAACAACCAAGAAAACAAAAAGACCGATACTTATTTGTAAAATTGAAACTGATTGTTTGAAAAGCAGTGAAGGTCAAATGGCCACTAACTTCACAAGAGTCCAGACAGCTGATGGAAGATCCATCTGGTATATTTCCAACCTTGAAAGTCTGTGAGTTTTTTGATTTGAGACTTGCCTTTTACATTTGAGAAAATACTTTATATGGATAGTCTCCATATAAATTTGACATGGATAAAATGTTCCAGTTCATTTATAGCAATTTGCCCTTGGAATATGAGACTAGTACAGAAAATGCAGTTTTTGTATTTTCCAGTTGGTTCTGATCATATCACTTAAGTAAAACATTTGCTAATGCCTATTGCTATGTCCTCCTCAGTGCATTTACTATATCAGGTTCAGTGTAAGGTGAGTAGATGTCATAAATTACAAGTGGACAGAGTACCTGGTTCTTAGGAATTTGGGCAACAGACCCATAAAACTCAGCACCTCTCATGCCAGTGCCTTTCTAGATGGGATAGGGCTTTTATCAATTGCAGCTACTTCAATTCAAGCTTACAGAAGCCTCCAGAAGCCTCAAATCAGAGGTGGGATACAAGAAGATTCCCTTCACATATAGTAAAACAAAATAATCTCTTGCCTCATTATTTTCTAGTTTGTTGCTTATGTAATCAATTCTATCAATACAAAACAAACAAAAAAAAAAGGTGTAGATATCATTTGAATTCTGATTTAGTCCTCCAGCTCATGAGCAGTAGTCAATTGGCTATTTCATGTTATTATCTTTTGACAGGAAAGAGGAGAAAGGAAAACTACTTTGTGCAGTTAAAAAAAAAAAATGGTGCTTTTTTTTTTTCCCTCTAGGTCCTCCATAGTATTAGTTAAAGGCAGTATTAAGGAGACAGAATGTACTTTATAGATATGGTAAAATTCATTGATTAATGCAAAGTGTATTCTTTTCTGAGCCTTCTGAAAGGGGGACATAGGCATGGTGGATGGTAATAAGGGAGTGAATTTATAAACCACTTAGGATAAGTTAGAGTTGGGTAAAAAGTCTCTTTTACATTGTTCTTATATACTTTTTTGTGTATTCTAATTATACATTTTAATGAGTTTCAAATTCATACAAACACACACACAGGTCTTAATATGATTCCCTTAAAGTCCCACCCTTCTCTCCACCCTCCCTGTACATAACAGCTAGTGTGGTAGTGATTCTTTCATACGTGGGCACAGCATTATTTGAACCATTTCTTTCATCAGTTGAAGCATCTCATTTCAGATGATGGTAAACTCCCTTTCTCTACTTGTGTTGATTTTATAATAATACCTTCATTCTCAGAAATTATGTAATAATAAAATATTCACAAACTGCATTGCAATGCTTTATAATATTGTACTATTGTAGAAATAAGACAATTTTATTTAAGTCATGGATTTGGAGGATTTTTTATTGTATTTTTAAGAGTGGATAGAAATATGCATGTCCATATTAAATAAACTATGCCTTCATAAGTTAAATGCAGGACTTCCCTTGAAGATCCTTACTAAAAAAAAAAATCCATAAAATTAAAATGACCCTCCACACATTGCAGTTTTTAAAGCAAGCTTGCGAGGAAGCAGGGGTTGTCCCCTTTCTTAAAGCCCTTTTAATACACTTGAACTAGCAACTTGTGTTTCTCTCTCTGTCCTGCATCCTCTTTTCTTTACTTGCCTCCTGAGTGAGCTTCCTTAATCTGTGGCTCCATATAGTAGCAAAACTAACACTGCCTCAAACTACACACAAAAAAGCTCTTTCCCATTCTCTGTAATGGATGGGACTTAAAACTCTGGCCTGAATAACTTCTGCACACAATAAGATGCCAGGCTGGAGGGGGAGACTGGATACTTGTGCTGCATTCCCACTTCCAAAGTCAATTTTAAGAATCAACAATGACAAAGCCATCATTGGAGAGGTGAGGATGAATAAAATAAGAATGGGTAATATGGGTAATTTTTCCCCTTTTTTCTTTAGAGATCTGCATTTTTTTTTTTTTTTTTTTTTTTTTTTTACTTTAGCTACACCAGGTTCATTATGTAACAGCTTCCATAGGGAGGAGGGGAAGGCAGGAGATTAGAGTGGATAAATCTGCTGCATGCAAAACTCATAACAGAACTCAGGTTAGACTTTCTACCCCTTTTTAGAAATTCCTAAAAAGACATACCTGAATAGCTGGGTCTAAGACAAACTGTGTATTCCTAGGTAAGAACAAGCAGAGACACAAAATTAATGATGCCTGTGATGTTCCTAGAGGGGCATTACCTGCGCATCCAGGCTGTCTCATTCATAAGTGACACTTTCTTTCCCATTGAACAGCTGTGCTTCCTCTCTGCTCAGACCCAGAAATCCTCTCTAGATGCTGCTGTACTTGATAAAAATGCCAGCAGAACATTACAACTTAAACAACCTATGACTCTTAACGTTATTCGATTTAGGAGGTGTGCGCCTGGTCTTTATTGTGTCTGTGTCTGCTTATCAGCAGAGGAGCCATAGACACTGCTTATTTATTGAACACACATAGATATGAGATTCACAGTGATTGAACACAAGCAGAATTTAGCAGTGGTGTCACTGGACTCCTGTATGCACACATACCATGTACCTCAGCTTCTGGGTATTGAAACTTAAGTGTCACGCTTAGCCTCAGCTTTAAAATTTTATGCAGAAAAATCAATATAAAACCTGAAAAAAAAACATTTAAAAACACATTTTCTTTGAGAAAAATAAGAATAGGTAAAAGAAAAGGCTTAATTGGATGGCTGCAATCTAGAATCTCAAGCGATTTGGAATGCTTTTCAATATTCAAAGTGAAATATCCCAAGTCAGATGATGTTTTACTCTTGGATTTATCTCAGTGAATTTTTCTCAGCCCTTTAAGATGGGAAACTGTTGTCTTGTGAAAGATGTGACGCTGCATCACTTTCTTCACCATTTCTCAGAAAAGTGGGACATTTTTCTTATCCTCCCCCTTCTTTGACAAGCCCCTGGTTTTCCCCACTCCCTCCCCTTCTCCTAGGAGGTGCAGTCCCCTGAGTCTGTAATTGCCAGGAGATGCTGCCATGATGGGGGGTGATCACAGTCAATAGCTTTGATTAACAATAAGGTAGAAAATTAGCAATGCTAGCATTCAGCCACCCTGCCCTCTCCCTCCTCCATATGCTCCCTCAGTCCTGCTGGCGGCCTCACAGAGGGCAGTCAGAGCCCTCCGCCAGCTTTGAAGTACAGCAAGGTGCAGGCAGAGCCGAGAATTAGGGAAATTAAGGGGCAGAAGTAGCCAGTGTAAACCATGATACTAAGACCTTCTCAGGGCTCAGTGTGCCGCAGGAGGGGCGAGGATGAAGTGTGCTGTGTGTTGTCCTTGTGTGTTTTGCTGTCACATGTGGATTTACTTGTGTCTGGACATGCTGTGATCGAAATGGCAACTACTGTTACTCCTGTGACCCCATCAGCAGCTGTGATGTTGTTTCCGACAGACCCTGAAGACCTAGAGAGGGGGAATGACAACGGGACACCGCTCCCCACCTCTGATAACGATGACAATTCGCTGGGCTACACAGGTAGAGTGCATTTTTTTCCCACAATACTAACTTCCTTCTGAAATGCCTCCACCTCCATCAACCATCAACCACCTGTGTAAAATTAGCTACTCCTCCCTGCTTCCACTAACAACCACAACTTCTCATCCTCATTTTCCAGACTTCTTTCTGTAGCTGGCAGGTCATACTGCAAAAGTAAACACTTCAAGGGACAGAAGTGGGAAATAAAACTGCATTGGTTTTTTTTTTTCCGTTTTTAATATGAAAGGAATCTTATCAATCTGAAGGGATACATTTTTTGGAAATTGAATATTTGAATAAATTGTTATCAGAATAAGGCTACCTGCAAGTAAGTGAGTTTCAGTGTTATCTGCACTTTTTTTCCCCTTTGTTAGACTTGCAGTCTTATAAGCAACAGAAAGCAAACTCTTAACAAGAATAGTGCATTTCATAATTACCAACATATATGTCAGAATTCTGTGTGCATGACTTATCTTAGCCACCAACCACTTCTGAAGTAGATGCATGGGTACACATTATCAAAGTAACAAACTGAATGCACTGGAAATAATTTATATATAAATGTCTAAAATGATCAACCTGAAAATATGCCAATGTTTGCTATAGAATTGGTATGCATGATTCTGAGTGTACTTGCTTAGATCACCCATCTAACTCACTGATAATTTAACTGAAACTTCATATAAGGATCAAGAATAAAAGACATCACTTAAAACTCGTTGAATCAGATAATGATGTAAGAGTTAGCTTATGTAACAGCAGCTATGTATTATGTCCTTTTCATTAGTTCTTGTTAACACTGTTCTCCATAGATTTTGCTAGGTTGTGGGTTGTAAATAGGGCGTGTGTGTGTGTGGTGGCATACTTGGGGTTAGACATAATGGAGACCTTGGAGGACACAAATGACTGTTAAAGAGAGTGATTCAGTAGATACATTGCATTTTGGTATAAAATAATAAACTGATACTTTAGAAACATCCTCACTGTCCTCACGGAGATATTACTCTCCACTCTCATCCTATTTGGGGATTTTAAACACTCAGAATAAGTACTAAACTTAATAACACCTTTATAAAGAATTTTGATACTTGCTATAGTTTGTCACTTCTGTGTATATCCTACTCTCATTTTCTCCTATCTTTCAACATTAAGAATAGAAAGTAAAAGATCAACAAATCTAAGTTTAATGAGATGAGATGTGAGAAAATTTATACAATACTTTTCCAGAAATTTAGTGAAAAAAGAGTAAATATCATCTTTAATACTATCCGTACCCCAGAAATTCATATTTACAAAATGAGAAACCCAAGGTAGAATTCTTTCTCTGGGGTATCCTCCTTTGACAATGCATCTTAGTTCTATTCCATTGTGCTCATCCAATCTAAACAAACTACATTGTTTAGATGCCTTAGTAGGTCTTGTTTTTTATCTGTTATGGACTTCCTGAAAATTATGTATAACCAATGCATAAATTATGATGAAGCATTGAATTAAGAAAACTTAAATAGCAATGCACCAAGTGTTAAATAGCAAAGACCAAATATTGCATTTAATATTTTTATTTCTATTTATTTTCCCCTTCTGTGAATCAGTAGTCAGATTTCTATTCTGATACACATTATTACATTAATTAGCATGAGATAATAAACTTATAAAGTTATCTTTATATTCTATAAGAATACTAATTAAAGCAATTTATTTCATTGTAAATTGACTAGAAGATAATCTTATTAATAATCTTGTTCCTGAGATTATCACAGTGTTTGACAACCCAGTATTAAAGAAAAGTTTATTCTGTAAATTTTATTTCAGTAAATTCTTGATTATTCAGGAACCTCTTTTTATGCTATTAAGCATATTACTTGTGTCACTTTTATTTGAGCTACTGATTATATGTTTACTTATTAAAATTTCCACTAGAAATAAGAAAAATAAAGTAGAAAATGTTTTGGCAGCTTGATAGTTATCATACAGAAAAAAATTTAATTGGTTCTAAACTTGAAGCAATAGTTCAAAGTATTACTGGAAATTACCTAAATATTTTATTTTCTTTTGTGTGTACATGTGAATGCATGTTGTTTGTGTATATGTGTGAATTCCCTTTTCTAGGGTCTCAGATAATTGAGTTGATAGAATCTTTATTTTAGAGAAAATTCAGTTCAGTGAGAAGTGAAATGAACTATATACATTTAGGAACATTTTACATATATACTGCAAATTGTCTATAAGTTAGTACATCTAGATTTTAGTCAGCTTGGATATATTAGCAAGAAATAAAACTTGTATATTGAGCAACATAAAAATATGCAAAGCAATGTTCTAATAAGTCATAGTATGAATTAATTATAAGAAAATTTTCCAGAAAAGATGACAAACATACCAAGTGCTCTTTGTGGAGACTATATTTTTTGAACACTACTTGAAAGTGAATGTGCAAACTATATACCATAAATTGGAGCTTATTTTTTAGTTCATATTGCTTAACTTCATTGAGGTGACATGTGAGACTTTTCTCTCTTCCCCTTACATTATTTCATATATTTTAAAAAAAGAAGAATCTGTACAATTCTGCAAAACATCTTGTTAGGAACATAAAACCATCCCAAATGAGATAACTATGTCACTAAAATTCATATTCACATTTATTTTATTTTAACTCTAAAAAGTATGTAGTTTCCACTGCAAGCTAATTTGCCATTGTAACACCTGCTCTGGTACTTAAGCCATTTGGAATGACCACTACCAAATTGACCCATCCTAGAATCCATGGATCTCATGTCATGCACATGAATTTGTTTTTATTACTGATCTGTTTGACAAATGATAACACCTTACAATAGTTGTTGCTTATATCACATATCAGGCTTATCTAAATTGTAAAAGTGATTTAAATGAGAGACTTAGGAAAAGGTGTTAATATGGAGTTACAGGGAAGAAGCATATATTGATTTCTTTTCTCTTTACTATCTCTAGCTACAGAGCCAGAAAGCCATGTATGGTTTAAAATATTTCAGTTTTACTCTTACCAATCAATAAATGCAAAGTAATTTCAAAGGTGGCACTGTGGTGTGTTATTAAAGTGGACTTGTGCATTATTTATAGTGAAATAGCCCATTTCCTGTTTAACTAAGCATGGCATAAATATTGGGGGTTATTTAACAGTTCACAGAATATAGCTTTTGTCACAAGAACAAGTAAGATGGGGTTTCAAATCAGCACTTTATTAGGTTAGAAGCATAGCACAAAGAGGTTGAATATGTGATAATCAATGATTTTTTAAAAGAGCCTCTGGTTGTTTATTGACTACTGGAAGTGCATATGCTGTTTTTAAAATATAAAGAAAAATTTAGTAATATGTATAAAATATTTAAATTTCTTAAATAAGTATACAATCCATGTGAGATTTATATAATCCATGTGAAAGTTTTAGTCAATCACAAAGTTTTTTTTAAGGTTTATCAATAAGTAAACAAAGAATAACATTCAAAGAATAAGTGAGCACTAATGATATTCTAGTTCCATTCTTAATCTTTTTAGAAAGCAGTAATTAAAAAAGAATATATTATTCATTTTCTGCAAGCTAAAATGTATCTGTAAATTTGATTTGTAATGTCTAAAATATGTTTTTGTCTCATTTCAGTATACTAAAATTTCCATCTGCACAGGTCTGATTTTTAAGGATTCATCCCTGCATTCACATTAGCATATTGGAAGAAAATATAAATGCAAATTTAAAAATCTTAAAACTGAAAAAAATCACAGTTATAGCAGTGTCAATTCAAGTAAAACCTATCCATAAAATGTCAGAAATTCCAGAGTAGTTTCAAATGGGGATATCACAGTCTTCTACCCTCAGATACTACCACCACATTAAGTTTGTTTACAAATCTGTTTAGAAGCAAACAAATATATACTGTCTTAAAAAAGGAAAAATTATTCTTGACAGGTTAGTATGTGTGCCCATATGAACACAGATGGCAATCTAAAAACCATGTTTTGGAATCTCAACAGGTAACTATTAAGGGATGATGATGCTGATTCTTCTGTTTCCCTACATTCTTAATTTTACAGAATAACCATTAAAACCTAGCAGAAACCCCATCTCATTATGTGAATTTTTTAAATATATGTATTGATATTAAAAATTTGCATTTATTATTGCTTCTAGTAGGCAACGCAGTTTGATATGCAGCAATTTATTTAATCCTTTTAATCCTACCTCTCAGGAAGGTCCTATTATTAATAGTAACAGTGACTGATGTCGGTTTTGATATTCTAGTAGAGAACTAGTCCAACCTCATGGGATCTTGAATTTAAGTGGGGCTGTGTCTGTAAGCTGCATTTGATCACTTGTTTGGAAATTGAATCAGCCATGTTCCATCAGAATAGCATAGTCCAAGTGGGTAATATTTTAGATCTCTGCTAATTCACGTTCTAGTTAATTATTATCACAACAATTAGCGCAAATAGTTTTTTGAAAAGTCAAACAGGACAAAAGCTTTAATACAAACAAGTATGTCCCTGCTCCACCTCCCTATCCTTAAGCCCACTTCTCTTAAGTAACTTTTTCTTAATCTTTCTGATGTTTCTTCTGTTAGTTTCTTCCATGTTTTTAAATAACATGCATCCATAAATATTTCTTGATTTTTTCAAATTCAGATTATCTAGCAATTCTTTTTTCCCAGTTCCTCACAATCACATTGTTTGTTAAATTAGAAGACTTTATACGAATACAACTAAGCCAATGGTTCTTAGGTGAGTCTACTGCAGAGCCAAGTAGAATACTGTAAGAATATTCTTTACTTTATATGATTGTTCATAATCTGGATTTAATAATTATGTCTTTTAAATTTCCTAAATGTTTGTTCTTATTCAATATCACATCAATCTGAAATTTTCTCTGACATCTTTCTCATAAAACACTCCATGTTTTTGTTCCAAACTGACTGGTTTCTCTTTAGATCAGGGACATTCTTACATCACTCTTTTATGTGGGATCTCCTATTTCCTGTATCTCATTTCTTCTTTCCTGGTTTAGTTTCTCATTAACAGAAGCCTGTTCTCTAAAAAGTACATCCTAGTAACTTCAAAAACATCAAAAATAAATAAGCTTTATTAGGGTATACTTTGTGATGGTCTGTCCCTGTGTTTTATTTGTTTTCTTTGATTTTGCTGGATGCTAGATAGATACGTTTAAACTGGAATACCACTTATTTCAGTTACAGGAAATTTTCTTAAAATGTTTTATAATAGTATTTATCTTTATATGCTCTGCTTCCTTTTGTAATTGCTTTTTGTCAGACAGTGGGTCTGTTATACTGACTCATTAAATTCTGAGGATGTAGGTCAGTGGCAGAGTACTTGCCTCACATGTACAAGACCTTGCATTGATGCTAGTACCAAAAACAAAACAAAAATGAATAAATAAATAAAGGAAAAATAGACTGATCTATTAAATGTATTTTCCTTTCTTCTTTTGTATTTTATCATTTTTCCAACTTTTTGAGAAATATTCTTTATATTTATTATCTACTAATAGTTGTAGCAAATTTTTATATGTTTATCATACATTAAACTTCTGAGAGCTCTTTTTTATACTATATCCAAAAAGCATTAATGAGTTTCACATAAAAACAAATTTCAAGTTGATTTTTCTGATTCAACTTCTTTTTCTATTATGCCTCTACAATTTCCACTATGTGGATAGAGTATTACAAATCTACTCAGAATTCATAAGTTTATAGGTGAGGAAACCAAAACCTTTAAGTTATCACAACTTAACCAAGATATTTAGAAAAAAATATATATAATTAGAACTAGGTCTCCCAGATCCAATCTTAATGCTATTTTCAGCACAAAATATTTCATAGGATGGAAAATTTTTAAACACAGGAAATTAATTATAGGATAAAATAAAATTAGCAGTATAGTCTAGTGGTTATATATTTTAAGTATATCATATTTGCCTCTGAAAAATAACATACTGATTTTTCAAGTTCATATAATATCTCTACACACAATGAAAAATATGGATAATCATTTATTCATTTATTTAAACAAAATTTCACATATTAAGTACCCATTTTGCGTAGAGTATTATTCTTGGCATATAGAGATATATAATATATAAAATCTGTTAAAACCATGAGTTGCTCTACTGATTAATCAAATCTGGTGGCCCCATCAATAACTTGCTCTTTAACGGCTTGTGGAACTTTAATTTATCCGTAATAGGAAATTCAGAAATTTTTCTTAAAATGATAAAAACTGTCTCTACTTGTATCAGGAATAATGTCATCACCTCATACCAAGTCAGCCAAATGGGCCTAACATTCAGTAGTTTAGGAAAGAGACATATTTTTTTCAGAGTTATACAGTTCAAATTTTTTTTTGTTCACCTCAATTATTAAGTAATTCTGGGGCAAAGGACCTAAATAGACACTTCACAAAAGAAGAAATACAAATGGCCAATAAATGTATGAGGAAATGTTCCACATCGTTGGCAATCAGGGAGATGCAAATCAAAACTACCCTAAGATTTCACCTAACTCCAGTCAGAATGGCAATCATAAAAAACACGAACAACAACACCTGCTGGCGAGGGTGTGGAGAAGTGGG
>PVLC010003110.1:0-102671 GCA_004027655.1 Graphiurus murinus
TCAGCAGAAGCTGTGCCTACAATGGTTGAAACTTGGAGAAATCTTTTTTTTTTTTTGTGGTACTGGGGATTGAACTCAGGGGCAGTCTACCTCCGAGCTACACCCCCAGCCCTATTTTTTATTCTTTTATTTTGAAACCGAGTCTCACTAAGTTGCGGAGTGCCTCACTAGGTAGCTGAGGCTGGCCGCGAACCCGGATCCTCTGGTCTCTGCCTTGGAGAAATCTTTTGTAAGGCTGTTGGCAGAGGTCAGAGCTGAGCCTCTGTTTTATAATCCTGCAGGATCTGACTTTGGGAGGGTACAGAACTTTCTTATTGGAATAGAAAATGAGAGAGGGAACGAAAGTGAGAATTTTTTGGTTGTACTCATTTCTCTTTGGGACTTTTAGGTATCAGATTGTGTTGCCTTCTGCAAATGAGAGAACAGATTTCTTCTTCCTGGATCGTCAAAAAGAAGATATAGTAGAAAGGACCTTTAGAGTCTAGTGCTGTCAAAAATTTTGATTTTCTTAAGAGAAGCTGGAAATTTAGATTTTTCTTTTTTTGTGGTACTGGGGATTTGGACCCAGATCCATTCTACCTCTAAGCTATACCCTTAGCCTGATTTTTTTATTTTGAAACAGGGTTTCACTAAGTTAAAGAGAGCCTCAGGAGGTTGCTAAGGCTGGTTGTGAACCTGTAGATCCTCCTGTTTCAGCCTCCCAAGTACTGGCATCAGAGGCATGTACCACTGTGCCTGGCTGAATTTTTGATTTTTATGTGACAGCTTTCTGTTTTTCAATGTTGGTTCCCTTTCTCTTCTTCTCCCCGCCCCCCTCCCCATCTCCCTTCTTTCTTCCAAATTAGTCCAGGCCAAAACAGAATTCAAAAACACATGGCTGATTGAACCCTTGGGTAAGCAGCTTGTGACTTCTTCCTACACAGTCATCTGGGAACATTTTGGAACACCATAGTAGAAAACGAAAATGGGCTTCTGTGCAGTGAAGAGGTGAACTTCATCGTTCTCAGATGGTTGCTGATCTTCTAGTGGTACCCATCACTAGCCTGGCTCTGGGGAATCAAGGGTGAATAAAAAACATCCGTGCCTGGCAGAGGCCGCTCATCTAGGAGAAGGTGAGGCCTAGTTAGGGTTTGGTTAAAAGGGCAGTATTCCATTTCAATTTAGCTTTAGCAAGAACAGAATACTCAGAAACAGACCCACAGGCTTACAGTCAACTGATTTTTGACAAAGGAGCCAAAAATATACACTGGAAAAAAGATAGCCTCTTTAACAAATAGTGTTGGCAAAACTGGTTAACCATATGCAGGAAAATAGAAATAAACCCCACTTTCTCACCCTGCACAAGAGTCAACTCAAAGTGGATCAAAGACCTGGAAGTTAGGCCAGAGACCTTGCAGCTACTTGAAGAGGGCATCGGCCCAACACTTCAACACATAGGCACAGGTAAAAACTTTCTCAACAAGACCTCAAAAGCACAAGCAACTCAAAGGAAGATCAATACATGGGATTGCATTAAACTGAAGAGCTTCTGTGCAGCAAAGGAAACTATCAAGAACCTCAACAGAGAACCTACAGAATGGGAGAAGATTTTTGCCAGTTACTCTTCAGATAGAGGTCTAATATCTAGGATATACAAAGAACTCAAGAAAATCACAGCCAAGAAAGCAAATAACCCAATCAAAAAAAGGGCAAAGGATCTAAATAGACACTTCACAAAAGAAATACAAATGGCCAATAAATGTATGAGGAAATGTTCCACATCATTGGCAATCAGAGAGATGCAAATCAAAACTACCTTGAGATATCACCTAACCCCAATCAGAATGGCAATCATCAGAAGCACAAACAACAACAAATGCTGGCGAGGGTGTGGAGAAGTGGGATTGCAAACTTGTGCAACCACTTTGGAAAACAGTATGGAGGATCCTCAGACAAATGGGAATAAACCTACCTTATGACCCAGCAATACCATTTCTGGGTATCTACCCAAAAGAATGGAAACCAAACTATCAGACCGATGTATGTGTATCTATGTTTATAGCTGCACAATTCACAAAAGACAGGAAATTTATTGGAAAGAACCTTCAAACCTGTAGCTCTCATGGAATACATGAATAGCCATTCTTTATAAGAACTTAGAGTCATGGCCTGGAGAATCAGGACACTTTCTTAGAACTCTCTTAGTTTCCTAGCTCCTCTCTCAATCTCAATTTCTTTATATTTATTTCTCTCCCTCCCCATCTCCTCCCCCCTCCTCCCTCCTCATCACCCAAGACAAACTGGCCTCTGGTATTGTGCTAGGCACATGGGCAAACATGGTCCTTTCATAGGCCTAATCTATCTCCTTTCTGTTCAAGCCAGACCATGTTGCCTGGAGATCAGCCAGTGTTATAAATTCCCAGGTAAGTATTGAATTAGTAGGATTCTGATTGGTGATAGCCTCTGGTTCCATTGGCTGTTGGAGGCTGGGTGGGAATGGAATCACACCATTACCCTTCATACGTGCATACTATGCCTGCATGTATGGGGTGAATTCTCATAGAAAGAGAACACTGTGACTTGAAAAGATTCTCCTATAGAAGGAAAGATACCTCATTCATTCGACCATTCTGAGTGCCCATTAGGTAGCTGGCATAATATTGATCTAGCCTCTGCTAAACAAAGAAGTTAATAAGATAAATACACCCTTAACTTCTCTCAGAAATTACATTTTTTTAAGGAAAGAGAGAGAGAGAAGAGAGAGAAAGAGAGGAGGAAAGAAGGAAAGAAGGAAAGAAGGAGAGAGAGAGAGAGAGAGAGAGAGAGGGAGAGAGAGAGAGAGAGAGAGAAGAAGATGAAGAAGGAGGAGGAGGAGGAGGAGGAGGAGGAGGAGGAGGAAGGTGGCAACATGATACAGTGGTGAGTGTTCTGAAGAAAATTGCAACAGTGCAGGGGCAGGGAGACCCACAGCCGTAGGTGGAGGGTCAGAGAAGGCCCTTTATGGAGCTGACATCTGAGACATAACAGGTGAGAGGGAGCTGGAGAAACATGAGCAGCTTTATGTTTTAGACAAATGATTATAGCAGTAGGAAAAAAAAAAGGATATTTCTCTCCAAAGAACCTCAGGAAATGAAGCTTACTGAATCAACTTGCCAACAAGGAGAAGATTTTTATTGGGGATCATAGACCAAAATGATCTTATCATCTTCAATCAGCCTGAACTGATTTGCATCTTTGAACATTCAGAATTAGCTTTTCAATGCACTTTAATAATGTATTTATCCTTAAAGTACTTTTATGAGGTGAACAGGGCAGGGACTCCTGTCTCTGTTTTTCAGAAAACAAAACAAAAAGACCAAAAGAGACTGTCATTTGTCCCAACTAGTAGGCTTGGAACTAGAACTCTCCCCATTGGACCACTTGATCAAGAACACAAGGTCATAACACTAAGCAGGAAAATGTTGCTGTATATGTCTACAATTACTGTTACTCCCTGTGACTCTGTCTCCAGTGGAATCAGTAGGAATGCGAGCCTGGCTACTTTTCATTAATGTATCTCAGAGCTTAGCAATGTGACTTTCAAACCCTAACCTTTATCCCTTATGTTTGTCCAAAACTTAAAAAACCCTATTTTTTTTTTGCGGTACTGGGGATTGAACCCAGGGGCATACTACCTCCGAGCTACACCCCCCCCAGTCCTATTTTTACTCTTTATTTTGAAACAGGGTCTCACTAAGTTGCAGAGGGCCTCACTAAGTTGCTGACGCTGGCCACGGACCTGGATCCTCCAGTCTCAGCCTCCCAGGTACTGGGATTACAAGTGTGCGGCACCATGCCCGGCTAAAAATCCTATTTTTGTAAAAGATTTTTTTTCCTCTCCAGGAAACTCACTTTATCATTGACAATTGTTATGTACCTGAAAGTTCAGGAATGGCCTCCAATACCTACTAGTTTCCTTCACATCCTGGCTGTATGCAAAATAATGTTCTATTAATTCCTCTTCCTCCTCCAGCACTGGGGGCTGAACCCAGGGGCCATCTACCATTGAGCTACACCCCTAGTCCTATTTTATTTTGAAACAGGATATTGGCATGCATCACTACACCCAGTTCACTAGTGCTTTCTCTCTAACTAGCTGTGTGGCAGACCTGGAAAGTTGAAAGAGGAGGAAAGAGGGAGGCTGGCAGATGCAGGGCTTCCATGTAGGGCAATTCTGGATACCCAAAGATGTTTCCTTTACATAATGTACTGTAAAGTAGTACATTTCAGGAAGTTTCCACTAGATGACAGCAAAGCTTCATATAGCTTCTGAGAGGAGCCTTGTCCTAATAAAAATCTGTATTATTATAGCAGTATTTCAATAGATGAATATAAAATGTATCTGAGGTACTTTTTCCTCCCCTGGTTTGTGCTAAGGTACTTTTGGGTTATTGGTGACAACAAGCTTATGTCTTAGGACAAAGTGTTAATGAAAAAGCGTAAACCTGAATTCATGTCCAATATCTGCATTCCCAGGTATATGTTTTGAAGGATAAAAGTTCCCTACTATGTTAATAGGTATGTTAACAAAGGCTGTGTGGTTAAAGAAACCTGTCAAAAAAAAAAAAAAAAAAAAGAAACCTGTCAAGTTTATTAAACCCATCTTCGGCAATATGCCTAGTGAGTTGAACAGAAGGGTGGCATCTATAGCATTTCTGAACTTGTCTGACTGTGACATATGTTTCTTGTGAGTGATAACATTGCCCAGAATTCTCTCTGGGAAATATTCTGGAAGAATTTGGTCTCTATTGGACTGCTGTAAGGAAGCCACTGTGGAATTGCATTGACAGGCACCTAGAGCAGAACTAGTTTAAGATATGGTGTCACTTGCTATCCAAATCTCTTCAGTTCCCAAGTGCAAAGAGTGAGAATTTGGATAATAAGCTCAGACAGCAAAAGCTGACAATTTACGTGAATCTGTTTGGTTCCTGAGTTTAGGGAGAGAGACAGAGAGATGGGGAGAGAGAGAGAGAGAGAGAGAGAGAGAGAGAGAGAGAGAGAGAGAGAGAGAGAGAGAGAGAGAGAGAGAGAGAGAGAGAGAGAGAGAGGGAGAGGGAGAGAGAGTAGTAAGGGAGGGATTTACTTGACACTTTGGTTTCCTAAGTTCTGATAGCAGAGTTTGGAGAATGATGGATACTGGTATGGTGTTCAGAAGGAAAAGGGAGAATCTTGAAGAATCTTTTTTTTTTGGGGGGGGTACTGAGGATTGAACCCAGGGGCATTGTGCCTCTGAGCAACACCCACAGCCCTATTTGTTTTGAAACAGAGTCTCACTAAGTTGTGGAGGGCCTCAGTAAGTTCCTGAGACTGGCTGCAAACCTGTGATCCCTTTATCTCAGCCTCCAAACCAAGTACTGGGATTACAAGCATTCACCACCACGCCTTGCTTTTATTTTGTTTTATTTTTTGATGTTCAAAACAGCAGTCTGGAAACATAGATGGAGAAAACAGTTGATAGCATTCATCCTTTAGAGGTCAGTAGACTGGGTTATAAAGAGAGGAGTAAAAGTGTAACAGGGACTTAGGGGCTGCTTTCATCGAAAAGCAGTAACTCTTCATTTACACCTGTAGATTTCCAATGGTTAACTAAAAGCAGGCTAAAAGCTTGGCATTTAATCTGCTTCAGTTTTTACCTGCCTTTTTACTTTTATTTTTTGTGGTGCTGGGACAATTCCCAGGGGCATTCTTCCTCTCAGCTCCACCCCCAAACTTTTTTTTGAAACAGGATCTCACTAAGTTTCTGACAACCTCACTAAATTGCTGAGGTGGCTTTTAACTACAATCTTCCTGTTTCAGCCTTCCAAGTACTGGGATTATAGGCATGCACCACCATGGCCAGCTTACCTGCTTCCTTTATTTCCTTAAACTTTGGGTCAGATTCCTGTTTAGCTCTACACATAGACACCGTGATCACTTAAGGAGCACCTGTCTAAAAACTGGTGTTTCTGGCAGCATGGCCACTGCTGTATCCCCAATACCTGATGCCAACAATTTAGAGGAAGGGAGATTTATCTGCTCATAGTTCTGGAGGTTTCAGAGGTTTTAGTCCATGTTAGACTAGGTCAGGAGAGAGGAGAGAGAGAGAGGGTTGGGGAGGGGAAGGGAGAGGAGGGGAGAGGAGAGGAGGAGAGAAGAGAATGAGGTATATTTATAATCCCCAAGGCCATACCCTCAGTGACCTATCTCCTGTAGCCATACCCTACCTGCCTAAGTTACCATCCAATAAATCTAAATTATTAATCCATCAGTGAATTGCTACACTGAAGAGATTAAAAAAAAAACCCTATGATTCAGTTATTTTGCCTCTTTCGCTCTCTAGAGTTTCCTGGCCTTTCCATCTTGCATTTGGACTGCATTATCGGTTGCTCCTATTCTGAGACTCTGGCTCTTAGACCACTTGACCAACTGCTGGCTCCTTCAGCTCTCTGTGTGTAGGCAGCCACTTGGAATTTCATGACTTTGGATTGTAATCTGATTTGATAAATCCCCCTTTATAATATACGTGTCCTGTGAATTTTTTTTTTTTTACTCTAGACAGCCTTTATTAATATGCTAACCTTTTTCATCTTCTTTCAAGACTGAAGGCACCAAAATAAGAGTAACTAACATATTTTCATGATTCCAGGAACAGGGAGACTTGTAGACTGATCATTACATAATGGGGCTACCCCCTCCCCCAGAAGCAAGAGCAATTACCCCATAATGTGAGCTGAGATTGTCCCCCTAAAGCAGGAACAATTATCTCATGGGAAAACAAATTGCCCTTTCAATTAATAAGATTTCTCTGGCACCACTTCCCAAATCCAGACATGAGATAATGATTAACCAGACCACACTTTGACCAAGACTGCTTAATTATGCATACCTCTTGTCCCCTGCCCCAATTCTCCTTCATGCAAACCTGAAGCTCATGTCAGTGCCCCAGAAGACAGGGCTGAGGATGCTGGTCTCCTTGTCTTCTCAGTATAGCTATACTTATTACAGTTACTTTTTCTGCCTTCACCACTGCTCTTCCATTCAATTGGAATCCTGGGATGCATGGCAAGATCAAGTCCATTGGAGCCAACTCCTTTGTCCTAAACCTCTGATAACAAGAGTAGAAGAATGGATTATGTAGAAAGCCCTGAGATATCAGGAACCATCTCCCAAGTGCTTCTCTCTGGGAAATGGGTCTAAGATACATTGGGGAGGAAGGGAGGAAGGAGGGAGAAAGAAGAGAGAGAGAGAGAGAAAGTGTGTCCTTTTCCATTTTTCAACTTGGAAAAGATCACAACTGAAGGGATATTTCAGAGCCCGGTGGGGCAGCAGGAAGCCACCTATGGATAGGTAATCAGATTTCATAGTCAAAGGCAGAATAACTGTTACTCTGAAAAGCAGAAAACAGAGAGGTAGGAGGCTGGGGTTCCTGAGAAAAGCTTGGAAATTAAAGGACTGGAGGATATCATTATAAAACCAGCACATCCCATAGAAGGAAATTACAAGCCCTGATTCAAACAGAATGTTCTTCAAAGCTGTGGCCATGACCATATTCCGGCTATATGTGGTCTGTCTGTGGGGTCAGGTCAGCTTCACTGCCCACCTGCCCCATCTTCTGGGTAGAGGGCTACTTTCTTATAAGGATTATCCATCAGCAAACACTCTTCCTTTTGAAGCCGACAGTAGCCTCAGTTTGAACTTCAATCTCCAATGAGGCTAAAGGAATTGACTGAGCCAGATATGGTAGCACATGCCTAAAATCCCAGTACTTGGGAGGGTGAAAAAGGAGGATCACAGGTTTGAAGCCAGTGCCAGCAACTTTGTGAGGCCTCCCACAACTTAATGAGACTCTTTCCAAATAAAAATAAAATGGGCTGAGTGTGTAGCTTGGAGGTAGAAAGGTCCTGAGTTCAATACCCAGCACCATAAAAAAAAGAAGAATTAATAGAATTAATAGAGTTAAGTATTACCTTAAAATTGTCATATATACATATGTCTAGAAAGTTACAACATACAGTTTTTTTAACTAAGGGAAGAATGAAAGTAGTTGACACCTTTTGTCATGCTGTTTTCTTCTAGTTCTACCGCTATTCTTCTGTGTCTCATATTATCTTTATCTTACTCTCTATTCTGAGGTTGTCTCCTCTTATTAGGGCTCTTCTTTCCTTTAAAATTTTTCAAAATAAGAAGTTAAAGGAAAAAAAAACATATAAACATATGCCTGTAACCTCAGTTCTCAGGAGGCAGAAACAGGAGGATTGTAGGTTCGAGACCAGCCTCAGCAACTTAGTGAGACTCTCAGCAACCTAGCGAGACCCTATTTCAAAACAAAAAATAAAAAGGAATGATGATATAGTTTGAAAGTAGAATGTCCCTTGTGTTCAATCCCCAGCATCACAACAAACAAACAAACAAACCAAACACCAAAATAGGTGAACCATGAAACCAAGCTGGTCTTTTATTAGGTGCAGCCTGAGTTCTCAAGGGAACTCAGTGTAGCCTATCTCGTCTTCCTTCCTTTATCTCAGGCCCTTCCTGCATTTAATTTGGTTCAAGGACCATCAGACTATACATAAGAGGATCAGGAACCATCTTATAATTGTCTTGATTTTTAGCAAAAAGTCAAGTGTGATTCCGTAGGCAGATTATACTTGACTTTTCTAGAGTGCTCTTCACAGCGGTTCTTGGTTCATCCTTGTGCTCTCAGAAGGGTGGCTGGGGAGTCATGTCACATCATGCTTGCTTGGCTCTGCTGCAGGCCAAATTATGCCATGAGGGAATTGAGGTGCCCTTTATAGGCTGGAGAAACCAATTTTGGCCAGGTCTCTAGTGGGGTTCATAACAGGGTTACCAGGGGGATCTTGCAGATTCTCTTCATGTTTCTGGGATATCACCATTGTTCTTCCCTCCACCCAAAATATTCTCTTGCTTCTTTCTACTTGATTATCCAGTTCCTGAGTTTCTTTTTAGTGTGCTTATTTATTGATTTGATAAATATTTAATTTTTTGAGAACAGACACTCTTGGTTGTTTTGGTTACTGATATATTTTTAAACACTTATGAGAATTCTTAGTGTACAGTTTGTGTTTAGTAAATATTTGTTGGTTGAATCAAAGAAATATTTATCCAATTCCTACTATGCGGTGGGGACACAGTAATGACCATTCAGACACCATTCCTGCCCTGGTGGGGCTCTATATTGTATGAAAAGGAAAGTAGCCTGCTTGATCAAGGTTAGGGGAAGAAAGGTCTCTTTAAGGAAATGACATTTATGATGGAAACTGAAGAACAAGCAGATTTAGACATTTCATTATAAGACAAGCAAGGAGGAATAACAAGTGCAAGGGCCTTGAGGTAAGTGTAAGAAATAATAGACATAGAAGCATATCCAGTGATGGGAGTAAAGGGAAAGTGGCAAGAGATGAAAGTGGGGAGATGGGCAAGGATGAATCATGTAGTCCTTGTAAGTCTTGGATTTTGAGTTTGAAAAAGCCTAGGACATCCCTAGTAGATTCAATATATGATTTATTGTTATGTTTAATTTTACCACTGTCTTAGTCCATTTGGGCTGCTATGACAGAATACCACAGACTGGGTGGTTTATAAAAAAGCATGAAAAAGCCATGAAGCTGAGACTGGAGGATCTGGGTCTCGGCCAGCCTCAGCTACCTAGTGAGGCACTCCGCAACTTAGTGAGACCCTGTTTCAAAATAAAGAATAAAAAAAAATAGGGCTGGGGGTATAGCTCGGAGGTAAAATGCCCTTGGGTTCATTCCCTAGACACACACACACACACACACACACACACACACACACACACAAACACACACAGCAGAAATTTTATTCCTATAGTTATAGAGGCTAAGAAGTCTGAGATCAAAGCCCTGGTAGATTTTGGTGTCTAATGAGGACATACTGGATTCACAGACAGGTGGATTCTTTCTGTGTTTTCATATGACAGAACAAATGAGGGAGCTCTCTGAGGTTTCTTTTATAAGGTCACTAATCCCATTCACGAGGGCTCTGTCCTCAAGACCTACTTACCCCCTAAAATGCTCAGCTTATAATATTATCACAATGAGATTAAGCTTCAACATATGAAGTTTTTGAGGGACACAAATATTCAATATATGACAATAGTTTCTGGAAACACTCTACTCTTGCCTAATTTATTTCAAACCACAGCGATGTCTCTAGTTACTGTCATTGTAGTCTTGATCACATCATATTGTGTACTGAGTCTGCCCAGCACATTTTTCTTTAGTGACCTGCACATCCTACATCTCTGTGTGACATGGGTGGGCTTGTCAATAAGGCAGTTCCATTTGCCATTTTTGGAGGTGTGTCCAGGATTCAAACTGAATAATCAGTATCTAAAATATTTCCAAGTGATTAGTGTGGGGAGGAAGGGTAGGTGATCCAAAGAGAACCAAACAGAATTCATTTAGGGGACTGAACTAGACCAAATACCAAAAGAAGAAAACTTTTTTCTCCTAGAATTACAACATCTCAGTAGAGTAGATACCAGTCAGCATCGTACAGTCTTTGCCTCTCTTTTTCCTTGGTTCTGCTTCCTCTGTGAGAGCTTCATATTTAGGAAGTGTCTCTCTGTGGGGCAGGAGCACCTCAGTGATTTTCATTTCTAGATTCAGCCATATCTGAATCATGGCACATGAAGTCAGCCCTCTGGATGTATCAGAATACAATTTATTGTTCTAATTTATTTTTTCACATTGTCATATCTCTCTAGATAGATTGTCTGTACCTGATAGACAAAGTCCAAGTCCAATACTTCTTTTCTGTCATCACTCTGTCAATCACCCAGCATAGAGCAGGTCCTCAATAAGTGCCCATCTGGTGACTAACACAGAACCCAGGGCACTGAGTTTGATAAGAGTATGATGGATCATTTTATTCCTGAATTAATCAGTGGATTGTGAGCTATTCAAGATATAGGTCTGTATTTCAATGGCAAAGAGGCTCTATGAACTGAAAAAATGGATCCTGGGATTGAATGATTTGTTTGAAATATCATTTTCCTCACTCTTCAGGTAGTAAGGTAAGAATGAAGAAAACTCAGGGTTGTAACAGAGTTTTTGAGGAAAAGCAGGCTGTGGGACTCCCGTTTGGCATCATGCTGCATGTGGTATTTCATATTTTCCAGGTCTTCCTTTCTGGTGGACATACTTGTGTTTTAGTCTCTTTAATATATTGGAGATAATAAAATTTAGGGGAGGAGGAATTTATCACAACATTACAGTTCAGTGACATGCTCTGTTACCTCATGAGATGTGCTCAGGGACTTTCTCCCTCTCCCCTTGCTATGGTCTAGTTGTCCCTCTGCCAATGTCATTGGCTCTCAACCTTGTCTTTATTAAAAAATCAGGGGAAAGAAGGTTTGATATACTTGCTTATTAGTCTCCTTGGTTACTGATGGTGATTTGATTTAATTTTTTGCATCGTGCATGTGAATCAAATTGTTAGAATAATTCTAAGCAATGTTTTTCTTCTATCCAGGAAAGACATTTAATACTGTCATTTATGGGAAGTGTCATGTGTGAAATGTGCAAGAGCAGTGAGTTTTAAATCTCACCACCCTCACCAAGCCATCTTCTTATAGGGAAAAGCTAGACCATCATTTTATTTGTATTTTTATTATTTTTTTTGTGGTGCTGAGGATTGACCCCAGGGGCATTCTACCTCCAAGCTACACCTGAAACCCTATTTTATTTTTTATTTAGAAATAGGGTCTTGCTAAATTGCTGAGAGCCTTTCTAAGTTGCTGAGGCTGGTTTGCGATCCTATTACCGGCGTGTGCCACCACACCTGGCTAAGGCTGTCATTTTAAATAACCCTTAAAGGATATAAAGTAGGAAACTTGCAAGCATTACCCAGGCAAACCTACCAAGCCAGCATGGACCATAAAGTTAAAGGGTGAATGGTGGGACAGGAAACTGTTTTTTAAATTTGTTTGTTATGCTGCTGGGGATAGAACCTAGGGCCTCACACATGCTACACAAGTGAACTACACATCTAATTGGGTGCTCCCTGGGGAAGCACTTAATAAATAACTTTGTTGCTTGTTCTTTCTCTTCCTTTCCTTCTCCTCCTCCCCACCAACTCTTCCTTGGGTTTGATTATTTTGCAAGGGTGGCTCACAGAACTCAGGGAAATACTACTTGTATTTACTGGTTTATTATATTAATAAAGAATATGGTGAGCTGGACGTGGTGGCACATGCTTGTAATCCTAGTACTTGGGAGGCTGAGACAGGAGGATCAGGGGTTCACGGACAGCCTCAGCTACCTAGTGAGTCCCTCTGCAACTTAGTAAGACCCTGTTTCAAAAATAAAGAATAAAAAGTAGGGTTGGGGGGGGTAGCTCAGTGGTAGAATGTCTCTGAGTTCAATCCCCAGTACCACACACACACACACACACACACACACACACACACACACACACAAATATATATATATTTATATATATTTACATATTTAACTATATATAATACACATATATACATATATACATATATAGTTATCAGAGAGCTGAAGAAATGTACGGTGCAAGGCATGTGGAAAGAGCCATGGAGTTTCCATACCTCTCAGGGCACACTACTTACTTTCCAGGTATCTCCAGATAATCTGGAAGCTTACCAAGTGTAGAGATTTTTCTTCAGGCCTCATTATGTAGGCATGATTGATTAACTCGGCAATTGGTGATCAACTCAACCTTCAGCTCCTCTTCCATCTCTGAGGAAAGTGGGTGGGACTGAAGATTCTAATCCTGTAATCACATGGCAACCAGCCTTCATCCATCAGAGTTATCTCACTAGAACCAAGATGCTCCCATCACCCAGGAGATGCTGAGGGATTTGGGATCCCTGTGTCAGATAACTCAGGAAATTACAAAGATTACACAGTGCTTTGTGTTGGGGGTCAGGGCCAAATATTAGAACAAAGGCCAAATATTAGAACAAAGGATTCTCAAGCACTTCTTCCCTCTACAAATATAATTGTTTGAATTTAGAATGTCCCCCTTGCACTCACGAAAACAAGGTAGCAATGTTGGAAGCAGGGCTTGATTACTAAGGAGGAGTCCTTGCAGGTGTGGCTTTGGGGATTATATAAAGTCCTCTTCTCCCCCTGCTCTCTCTGCTTCTGGCCTTCAATTTGAAAGAGTAGAGCTTCTCTCTCTCTCTCTCCTTCCAGGCCCCATATCCTGAGCTTCAGAACCTGAGCTTCAGACCCCGGTCTCATGTGAACAGAACCCAGAATCTCCAAAAAACTATAAGCAAATAAATCTTCTTTCTGCTAAATTGTGTGGTCAGTCATTTTGGATTATATCAGTGAGAATGTTGACTCAGACACCAAGAGTTTTAGAAGCTCTGTGCCAGGAAAGTGAAAGCAGAGACCAAATATATTATATATATATTTCTTATTATATTACAATGATGAGCTCACAGATGATCTCTTCCTTAATTAGGTGAAATAAGCCCTGCAGATTCATGGCTACTTGAAACACAGGCCCTGCCTTCAGTGAGTTTAGTCTTCAGAGGGAAAGGCTAGGGGTGGTAAGGGTGGGAATTGGAAACTTTAGGCCATTGGGGAAAATAAGTCAGAGGAGGTTGCCCAGATGAGGCCACCTTTGGACTCTGTCTGAATAAAAGTGCCAGCTTGTATCCTAGGGGACTTTCTCCAAGGTGACCACTGGAGACCATCTTCCTTTCATCTTTCTCCAACACCCAGACCTGTCTGAACCTCTGTGAATTCACAAATGAGGTCTTCCAGGCAAGGCCTCCTGGGCCTGAAGTCACAGACCCCATGTTTAAATCCTGATTCCTCTATTACTTCTGAGCCTCAGTTTCATCATTTGTAAAATAGTGAAAGTCAACCTGCTAGACAAGGTCTATGTGAGTTTCAAGTGAGTTAACGTAAGTGGAAATATGTCTTCAACGAAAAAGCCAATGGAGACATGGCCCCAGAAGGTGTAAAGGCTCCATGCCAGCCATTCCCTAGCTCAATGATCTTTCTGAATCAATTTCCCTTTCTCAATGAAGATTCTGAAACTTCCTTAAGCCTAATAACCTTATCTATATAGTAGTGTTGTTTTGAAAATTAAAGGAGAAAATCCACATACAACATTTAGTGTCTTGCACATGGGACATTCTCAACAAGTATTATTATTTGGAGATAATGTATAGGTTTGGAAAATGAAGTTTTTCTATATTTGGTATAGTCTTTTTAAAAGCAGATTTTGTAAGTTGGTGAACAAATAGGGAATGTCATTTTGTTTGAAAAAAATGTTCATTTCTTGTTAGCAAGATTTTGTAGAGAAGGTCTGATTTTCAACTTAAAATTTTTTTTTGAAAAACACTCAGAAGATGTGCCAGTCATGGGCAGGAGCTAAACAGTTATGAAGTTATGACTTGTGGGTGTGTCCTCTCTGCTTGCCACATCCATAACAATCTTGATAGTGTCCACTGAGCTTATTTCCATGTTGATGTTACTGGCCTAGAACTTGTGGGCTTTGTGGCTTATGAAGTGTTAAAGATATGTGTACAGAGCCAGGCATGGTGGCACATGCTTGTAATCCCAGCATTTGGGAGACTGAGACCGGAGAATCCGGGTTCACGGCCAGCCTCAGCTACCTAGTGAGGCACTCCGCAACTTAGTAAGACCCTGTTTCAAAATAAAGAATAAAAAATAGGGCTTGGGGTGTAGCTTGGAGGTAGAATGCCCCTGAGTTCAATCCCCAGTACCACAAAAAAAAAAGAAAGAAAAAAAAAAGATCTGTGTACAGTTTGGATCTGGGAAGAAAAGAACTTGGAATAATCCTTGATCAAGCAAAAGCTGACAGGATAAAACTTACATTTTTGGTACTGGAGATTGAACCCAGGGGGTTATACTACTGAGCTGCATCCCTAGCCCTTTTTACTTATTTATTTTGAAACAGGGTCTTCTTGCTAAGCTATTGTGCATTGGCTTTGTACCTGCATTCCTCCTGCATCAGCTTCCCAAGTGTTGGGATTATAGACCCGGGCCAGTGGTGCCCAGCTAAAAATTTTTAAATTTAACGGAATACTTTAAAATAAACTTTTCTTAGGTATTAAAAAATGTGATCACCAGGCCTAGGCCATTTGCCTTTCTTCCCGGCCAGAGCAGCCCTAGCAGTAGCTCAGAAGTTTTATGTGTTATACCTCTGGCTACTGCCTCTGCTGTCACCACCAGCTCTGTAGAGCAGCCCTATGCACAATGCCAAGTGACAGGGGAAATGGCCTACCTGAGCAATGGCTGAGCCAGGTCCATGCAGTCTTGACTTTTCCAGTGACTGCTGGAGGATAGGGGTCACATGATCTGCAATTGTAGGGATTCATTGTGGACCAAATAGTAGAGGCACAGAGAGTGAACAGATTAGTGCCTTGCCTTGGTGACTGCAGAATCACTGCTCTGTGTGGCCTCTCTGGAGAGCTCCTAAGTGCTGGTGTAATCACCTGTTTTTGTTGTAGAGCTGCAACCAGCATGGGGATGCACCTCTTAGTGTTTGTTATTTCCTTTTTCCTGCCCCACTCTTTCTTCTTCATTCTTGCTTCCCTGGGATTGCATCTCCAGCAAAGCTTTAGCATGTAAGATTTTTGCCACAGATTCTGTTTTCTAGGGAAAATGGAATAAAGTGTATATGTTCATCATAGATAACTCATAAAATGCTGAAAAAACATAAACATAATAAAATAACTCACCCATAATCCTACCACTAAATATAATTACTGTGAAGGTACTGAAGCATTTACTGCATGAAGGTACAGAAGGCAGTACCTTTTCTGGCAGAGAAGTAACTAGCTAAAAAAAGCTAGTGCTTGATGGAAGATGTAGAAATGAAAGAAGAGGATAACAATGCAATTTGCATTTATTGTGTTTACAAAAAACTCATATATGATTAATTGTACTTTGAATTTTCATAAGAAGCTGTTTGTCAATGAAGAGAAGGAATTGTAAATAAATATGTGTAACATGTAAATGCATTTGTAATAAGACACCAGTGAGTGTTAAATGTTGCAATAGGTCTGAGAACATAAAGGGCTGTCTCTATAAGGTATAAGTAATAGCAATACAGGCCAAAACTAGCCTAAATACTTCTTATTAGTATTGTTTGTTAGTTTATTTCTGGAGGTGACCCAGGATGGATGCCAATAAAAATTTGGGGGAATGTAATTTCAATCAAACCTAAAATTATTTTGAAGCAAAATTCAAATGTGCTGAGCATAATGTGGAGCTCATACTCTTTATAACTCTATAGATTTTCATATCCCACTTACATCAGTAGTAAGAAAATTTATCTTGATTATGGTGAGTAGTGACGGAAGTAATTGTCATGTGATGCTTATTACAGTTCTTCCAAATAAATTAAAAACTCCAAAGATAGGTTTTAAACCAGCCATAGGGCATGCATTTGTTTCTATAATCAATAGTAAATTATCTATGCATTAGAAAATGCTTTCTTAGGGTGATCATAGCATTTTTTAATACTTTCCTTTCCATCTCATTAACAATCAGCTTTTAAAAAAGATGTATGTTGAACCTGGGTGATACTTTCCCACGAAAGAGGTGCATCTGTCCCATGCAGAGCTGCTTGTAGCCCCAAAGGATGCACAGTGCCAGATTCAGTTCTAAGGTATAAACATACACTTTGCACAGTATTTAAAAACAGATTTCACATGAAAAAATAGAATCCTGGTGTTTGTCTTTGAAAATCAGAAAAATTGGCTAGGCAAGGTGGCACACACCTATAATCCCATCAACTTGAGAGAGGCTGGGGCAGGAGGATCCCAAATTTGAGACCAGCTTCTGCAACTTAGTGAGACCTTGCATCAAAATAAAAAATAAAAGGCCTTTGGAGGTAGCTCATTTTGTCTTCCTCTCCAATTTTGTAGAGGGGAAGAAAGCAATTTAGAAATTTGCTTTGGCAGGTTATATTTATGTTAAATGAAATGCCTAATATTTTTTAAAAATACTTTTATTGCTACATTGTAATTATACATCATAGTGAGATTCAAAGAGATACACAAATACATGCAAACATCACTTGCTGTATTTACCTCTGAACCCTACCCTGCTCCCTCTTCCTCACTCCTCATACATGTTAGTGAGATTGGTGATGATACATCTGTGTATGGATGGATATAACTTCATTTGAACCGCTCCCCAAACAAGTGCCTACTCTCTATCAGGCCTTATGTACAAGCAAGTCATAATTAAGTAAGCATATGCAAAGTGCTCAGGAAGCACAGAGGAGGGGAGGTGGTAGGGGCTGATGAGGTGTCAGCTTCACCCTGGGAAATCACCCCACTGCCGGCCCTCTTCATCCCTGGCAGACTCAACAGGAATTAGTGCCACCTCATTCTCCCCTCTTCCCACTGTAACTGTCTTTTCTGGAAGAAGCAAGGCTGTGAGGTCCTTGCTATGTTCAGAAAGCTGCAGTTAGACTCCATAATTTATTCCCCATCATTCTCCTGGCTTGGGGAATTGGAACTCCACACCAGGGGAGCTAAGCGGAGCGGAGCCAAATGCTCATTTTCACTTTTTGGGAGATTAACTGCTTTCAGAGTCAGTGTGCTGATTTTGTTTGGGAAACGGCTCTTCTGCAGACAAGGCAAGTCTGAGTGAAGACTGGCCTACCCCTCAATCCCCTCTGTGGACATTGCTGAAAGCTGCTAGCAGGAGGCAAGGGGATGAATTTGTCTTTGAGGCCATCCTTGGTAATAATTCAAGACTCATTCATCCATCCCGGTTCCTTGACCCTCCTGGGGCACTGGGACTTATGCACAGGCTTGGTGTGTATTGTGGCTTTGGGTGTGGCTTCTCAATGCTCTGAGGCTGTTTTTACCATATTAAATAGGGCAGAGAGAAGCCTTAACTAGCAGTTTTATTTTCTTCCATCTAGTTCCTAATGTTCTGGGGCAGGTCTGATGCAAAAGACAATGGAATAAATGCGAGAGTCTAATGCATGAGTGGACTGAGATGGAAAAAGGTTGGTGAGGGGAAGAGAGAGAGAGAATGATTAAATTAACAATAGAGGAGGAGAGAATACAAATAATTGAATGACAGAAACAGAGAACTATCTTCTGCATGTTTGAATTCTGCCTTGGCTACTGTTCTCCATGATGATGAGATGCAGACAGGGGCGTGGGGATGGCTGTCCTTCCTGGACTGTCATAGTTAGACCATTTTGGCCCCAAACTACCTTCCCATTTGGATTGAATGCTGCTTGAGGGAGCTCAGGGGTCTTAAATTTTGTTGTTCTCTTGAATGCAGTCAGTGGACTCCTTCTCTGAACGATGTTTTTAAATATATGAAGTAAAATACACAGACTTAGCAAAGAAAATTGTATCAAAACATAATTATCAACATATTAAAATGTAATAACAGAAATGCTTTTCTTAATACATTGCCACAGTGGTTCTGCAATAGTGGGTTTTCATTTGCATGTACCAAATGCTTCCCAAGTCAGTGTTTTCTCTGCTGCCTCAATCTGAAGGGTCCCTCAGTCTATATTACCTCAGTTCACTTCCTCACAGAAGCCTTCTCTAGTGTTTTTCCTGTTTTTTTTCTTTGTTATAGAAATAGAACTTAGTGTGTTGCTTTTTGTACTGCTTGTAATAATTTGTAACTGACAATCAAACACATAAATGCAAAAATAAACACACATCTATCCACAAAGACTTCAAACTCTATGGAGATACCACATAGCGTTTGGCTATTTGTTGTAAACTCAGAACTGCCAATATTGATTATCTGCTAGAGACCAGTAAGTTCTATAATAATATAATAAAGACCAGTAAGAATAGGTAAATGAGTGTAAATTAAAGGGGATTTTAAGATTCTGCCAGTTGCTGTGGGACCTCTGGACCATCTGAGCTACCCCTTGTTGGGGGTGGACTAGGAGGTGGGTTAGATTAGATATGAGACCAAGTCTTCTGAGCTAAAGGTGGGAGCAGGAAGATTTGTCTGGAGATCCACTCTGGGGATCTTATTGCAAGATTCAGTTCTCTGAATTCTTTTGATTTGCAAGTAATTGTATCTTTGACAATACTTTGCATCTACTTTGTGGCTGAGACATTTAACTGTCTCTAGACAATGAAACAGAGAATGGGTGGGGTTGTGGCAGGGTATTCCTAAGACACACGGAGAGAGCCAAAGAAAATTGGCTGTGAATGCTCAGTCCCCTTCCTTCCCAGGATGATGGTGTGCTCTGCTTCTTTTTAGCAGTATTCATTTGATAGAGTCCTGACCTTTCTTCGCCAAGAAAGAAAACATACCAATGAAATTAAGGCAGAAATCTAATATTCATGAAGTGCTGATTGCCCATAAGTAGAATAATGTCTTAAAATATCTGGTGTCAGAATTGCAAAGGTTTTGATAAATATGTATGGATATGGGCCCAAACAGAAGTGATAGAAAGTCTAGTTGCTGAATAATTCCACATGAAGATGTGAAATAGAGCCTGCCACAGTCCATTCATCATTGGGTACAGGGTTTGGGTGAGCTGTGATTATCTAACATAATTGCACATGGCATCCAACATTCATGAAACTCAGACATCCTCGCCAACCCAGGACAAGGAAGGACTTTACTTCTAAGCATGAAAAACTTTTAAATTATTATTTAGCTTTTTATAGTTCAGGTTTGAGCTACTTTTCATAGGTGCTAATTAAGGTATTTGGAGAGTCTGCTGAGGTCTAATTAGGTACCTGTTTGAATTAAAAGTTTTTCTTACAAATGGCAAATAAACTGTATATTGCAAAACAAAACATTACAAATTAGAAATTGGCTATCACTCACCCTTGGCTTGCATTTAATTTCTTATTCAAGGTCCTTTGGAGGAAGCACAGAGAAAATACATTGAACAAATCCCATATCCCAAATATTTTACCTCATTAAACCAAAGGTATTCTACTAAAATGTTTTCCATTAATTAAAATGCATATTATATGACTTGAGTATTTAATATACTAACTCTGGATTAATTTCTTATTCAGAAGTGAATAGGAATGTATGTAATGTTTCTGAAAGTTATTATCTCATCTTCTCTTAAATGCTTTTACATTTTTTTTTTTTTTTTTTTGCCAAAGGTAAGGAGATAAGTAACTTCCAGTTAGGGTCCAGAAAACAAATCTAAGAATTGGAGCTGCTTAGATCCTTTTGCTTTTGCTGAAAAGGAACATGTTGAGTTTGCTGAGAATGAGGGAGAGGAGGACTTCAAGCTCTCCACAGAGGAATGAAGTAGTCTCTAGTCATTCCAACGTACTTCTTTCTCACAGCACCCTAACTGGGCTTCTTGCCTTCAATATTTATCTCTTTCCAATTAATCCTACTCAGAGCTACTAGATTTTTTTTAAAGTGAATCCTTTGGCATGTCTTTGTAAAACCTTTTCTGGAGCAAAGTCTGAATTCTCCAAGGTTCTTTGTCTTTTTTTTTTCTTTATCTCTTTTCTTTTCTTTGCCTCCTCCTCTTCTCCTTTTTTTTTCTCTCTCTCCTTCTTTCCTTCCTTCCCTCCCTCTCTCTTTCCCATCCTCCCTCCCTCCTTCCTTTCCCTTCCGTTGCCAAGCCTTCTCCTTCCCTTGCAGAAACAGGCCTGGAACCTTTGCCCTCAGTGACTTTGCTTGTATCCTCCACTACCCAGAAGTGAAGAGACATTGTTTCTGCCCATCCTCAGACCCCAACCATCGATATACCTGCTCTGGATTCTTGCTATTGTAGGGAGGCAAAATTTTATCTTTACCCTCATAGGTTTTTCTTTGGGAGGGGGGCAGGGACACTACTTTCAAGAATTAAATTGACATAAGACAGATCAACAGAAGAAAAGCATACAAATTTATGTGACACAGGAGCCTTCTTAAGGAAGTGAAGACCCAGTGCTAGACACTTTCCTTTTTCCTTCTGGTATAAGGAGGGCATTTCACATGGGAATTTCATCTCCTGGTTTTTTTTTTTCTTTCTTTCTTTTTTGGGGTGCTGGCCATGGAATCCAGGGGCATTCTACCTCTATTTTATTCTTTTATTTTGAATCCAGGGGCATTCTACCTCTATTTATTCTTTTATTTGAAACAAGGTCTCACTAAGTTGGAGAGGGCCTCACTAAATTGCTGAGGCTGGCTGAAAACCTGCGATCCTCCTGTCTCAGCCTCCCAAGTATTGAGATTACAAGCGTGTGGTACCACTCCTGGCTCATCTCCTGCTTTTAAGAAACATAATGTCAGAATGCTATTCATGTGCACGAGGTTTTTTATGTGCATTTAATTAAAAATAGTCAATATGCTAAAGTGGTGTATTTTGGGGTGGCATGTTCTGAACCAGGGAATCCATTTCTTCTTAGCATCAGTGCCTGTAACCAGAGACAACAGGGACACACCTATAGTTGATGAGTTGTGTTTATTACTTGATTCAATGAGGGCGAATACTCACTATAGTATTCTCACTATAGTGGGGCATCTCAGCAAGAACATCAAAGTAAGAAAACAAAGCCTTTATTTATTAGAATTTGGACTTTGATAGTACTATTGGGGAAAGTAAAAGTTTATTCTGGGTTGAATGCTGCCAGAAAGCAGGGGTAATTTTATGAGTGGGTATCTTACTAAATTTATTGACTGGGAGGGCAAGACTAGAGTGAAGAAAGAGCTGTAATTAGTAAAGATGTAGCAGCCAATCATGTTAACCAAGACTGAGAGATGTCAGGCATTGTGTGTGCTGCACAGAGACTTTACTTTTTGTCTAGGACTTTGTTCGATGATGTTGTTCTGTGAGATTGAGTATATCTTTTTTAAAAAATTTTTTTGCACATCTTTTTTTTAATATAATAATCGGTGCATTGTAATCATACGTCTTTGTTAGGTACAAGCTGATAAAGGCATATATGCACACATTTAACCCCTTCCCCAATTCCCACCCCACCCCACTCCCTCGCCCTCCCTCCTTCTCAAGTTCAGTTTAGTGATTGACCTTGATATATTTGTGAAAGTACATGGTGTGCCTTAAGGTGTTCCCCCCACCCCCATCCATCCCCTTTGGTTAAGTCAACTTCTTTGCTTATTGAGAGTTTCTCCTTTTTTATCTGGAGACCCTCTTATGCCCCATTTTCTCCCTAGCATCCGCATATTAGGGAGAACATATGCTTTTTACTCTTTGTGACTGGCTAATCTCACTTAACATAATGTTTTCCAGTTGAGATTGGGTATATCTAACATAAGAAAACATAGTCTAGCTGTGAGTGTCAGACAAGTTCCCAGATGCCAAGGGCTGTACTTGCTTCTGGCATCTTCCACCCCATGTTTTATGCAACAGACCTTTATGCCATAACTTTTTCTTCACCCAATTCTGTGAACTCCCTGAGGCCTGGGCTCAGTCTGATCCATTTTTATCCCTTGCAGTGCCAAGTCAGAGATTCTTCCTTTTTAAAAGCAGACACAATTGATCGTCACACCAGAAAATGTATGGGAAACACTTTTCAAAACTTTAAGGGCTGTAGGAGCAAGAGACTCACTTCTCTGAATTACACATGGCTAACAAGGGTAGCATAGCTGCCATTAGAGCAAACATTTTTTTCCTCAGAAATGGGAATTGAAGGCAGCAGCACTCTACCACTGAGTTATACTCTCAGCCCTTTTTATATTTTATTTTGAGATAGGGTCTCGCTAAGTTGCTCAGGTTGGCCTTTAAATTATGTTCCTCCTGCTTCAGCTTAACTGAGATTGCAAATCACTGTGCCCAGCATTTTTATGTGAATGGAGTGATGAATATTCTCATTTTCCCTACGCTGCTACTTTCTGCTTTTTACTCTGCTAGAGTCTCAGGAAGCTAACCCATATGAATTTTATCAATGGGCTCTCCAGGCCTGTGGCTTCTGGTTGTTTTCAGACAAAGGGAAACACCATTAGGAGATTAGGGGAAGAAGGAAAAGGGTTGAGATCATGTAACAGATGAGTTGTGCCATGGATTCCCTCTGTCTGGGTTCTCTCTGGCCTCTATGAGGGTGGCTGTGTGCTGCGGGGCTATGGGTCTCCTCCTAGAGGTTTCTCTCAGTTCTAGTAAGTACTTCCCTGCCCTGTTCTTTGTTTTTACCCCGCAGGCATTCTACAAACAAACCCTTTGCTAAATCCTCCTTGAGAACTCCACTTGAGTGCCATCTATTTCCAGTGTGTTTCTAGTACATATCACTATTGATATATTAGGTTTCCACATTAGCTCAGGGAGAGGAAGCCACTGGCTTGGGTCATACAGCCTGGAAGCAGTGAAGCTGGGGGTTGGAATCTCCTGGTTCCTTGTTCCACAACCTTTTCCTTGACCTTCTAATTAGAGTGGAGCTAGTTTACCTAGCAATAAGCTTGAATGACTTTTTGCATTCTAGATTGGGGATTTTTCAAACTGTGGAGTAATGAAGTTGATTGTGTGTGTGTGTGTGTGTGTGTGTGTGTGTGTGTGTGTGTGTGTGTGTATAGAGTTGCAATATGCAATATAGTTCTTACAATAGGTCATAGTCTGAAAACCACTTTTCTAAAGAGAGCAGCAAAGCCGCCTGAATACCTAAGTTGGTGATGGTGATGCAACTCCAGCCTCCTGTATTCCAGCACTCACTGTGGCCCTCTAAAGGTGAGAGCATTTCCTGCAGGTTTGCCAAACCCTGGAACCAGAGAACATGTGTTCTTGATCTTTAGAGCATACCTACCATACTGCACTGTTCTGAGTACTGCACTTTGGAAAGTACTGCTTCTAGGAGAGGTGACTTGAAGAGGAAAGCCAGGGCCTGCCCTTTTGGCAACCCTATGCTGATGGGGCCACCCTGGGAAAGAACGAGCCTGAGGAGGAGGGGCAGGAGCAGAAGAAAGAGGGCTTGCCTGCCCAGAAGTCCCCACCCAGGCAGTTAGTTCAATAGGGGCTGACAACTACCTTATAGAATGTTGGAATCCCAAGTAGTGATACAGGCTTGACACTCCACAAATATCTGCTGAATGAACACATGACTCTAGTCCACTGTTCTGACCCTCAGAAACAGGTACCAGTTTGTTTGTTTGAAATATGTTATTTAATCTCTCTGAGCTATAGTTGTTTCATAGGCAAAAATCAGATGATAATAACTTTCCTAGCATTCATATGGGTATTAAATGAAGTCATATATAAAGTCCAAGCAGAGTACCTGACCCATAATTGATGGCTTGGCAATATTATTTTTCTGTCCTCCTTTACAGTCCTTCTCTTAATTAAATTCCTCCTATAGTTTTATCACCTGTTTATTGTCTATTATCTGTTTGAATGCCTCTAGGGACAAGGAGATTACTACCTTGTGCATCAACTCTTTTTAGTCTTTGCCTCCCTGAATTCTTCATTTATCACTAAGTTTATTTATGGAGGCCCATTTTACTGCTCCTTAAGGAGATTAAATATTGGGAGAGGGTGGAGAAGAGCAGGGAGTGAAGAGTTCTCAAACTTTCCCCCCAAACTCCCACCGTCTTCTCAGATCAGGCCTTTGCCTATGTTTGTTCCTGCGTATTTCCCAGCCTCTTCTGTTCTGTGGTAATAATGTGCAGCAGAGAGCTGACACCATTTTAGAACGGATTTATCATTGGAACTCTGCAAACATAACATGGTTCATTTGTGGTAATAATGTGAAATATATGTTTCTGGGAAATGTGGGACTTATTGGAGGACAATAGTTAACAGTGAAAATTTTTATGTCCAGTTTTTCCCTGAGAGAGTGGGAAAAAAATCATTAATGTTTAGTGAACATTAAGGGGGCTTCGGGCCCATAAAGGAATTTGAAGCAATATAGTGAATAGTTTTTGTAAGAATGAATGAGTGAATGAATGAATGGACCCATGGAAAAAGGTAATAGATGAGTCAAAACAGGCTACATGCCCCACTATCCCTGGTCTCCACTTCCAATTACTCTTCTCCTAGTGATGCCCAGGACTCATGGCTAAGACCAAGCCTGGAGCCTTCCATAGTGGGGCCAGAGTCAGGAATGGGGCCCAAGCCAGGGCACATTGTCTTGTGAGAGATGGTCTGCAAATGTGATCCTGGCTTAGGGAGTCAGGGGCTTCAGAGGTCTTTAGAAATGACAAAGGTGTGTCCAGCTCCAAAGTTACATATTTCATCCTCAAGTGAAACATCATCAAGACTCTTGTTGCCTCTGTGCTTTCATATTCCTATAGGAGTTTACACCATTAGATTGGCAGTTCTTAATGCGCAAATGCTGGCATTCTTTATTGGTCTTTATTCTGTCTATGCCTAGTGAGAAGTGATGGCTGAATAAATACTGGTTGAAGGACTGACCCAGTGAACAAATGAGAGAGTGGGAGGAAATAGGTCTGCAAGATCTGGGTTGTGTTCAGAGTGTGAATCTATCTGGTCATACTGGGTTGTGTTGTTCCCTGGAAGGCTGAGCCACTGGCTTTAGTTCAGGGCCTCTGGAAACAAATGGTAGAATTCCTAGACTGTGAGTTATGCAAAAGATTGAGGAAGCTCCCTTAGATGTTGCTTTTTCAAAGGGATGCTATCCCTCTAATTAAATGGCCTGAGAATCTTTGTGAAAAATGCTTGGTTTGTATGAGACAGGAATTGTGGGCTTGACTAAGAAGAGATAGCTTAGCTGGGTGTGATAGTGCACACCTGTTATACCACTGAATGGGAGGCTGAGACAGGAGACAATTTCAGTAATCTAGCAAGACCTTATTTCAAAACAAAAAAATAAAAAAGTGCTGTGGGTAGAATACCCCTGGGCTAAATCCCTAGTACAAAAAAAGAAGACAAAACTTACTCCAGTTGATTCCAGTGAAGCTTTTCCTTTACACATAAGTAAAAAGTGGTGATTGACAATATCCTGCCTTGAGAGTTTTCTTTTTGTTCTTCCTGTGAGCTGTTTTCTAACTCACTGTGCTCCATACATTTCCTTATTAGACCCAATGTGTTTTTCACATGGTCGGTGGTATTCACTCTGTGTCTGCCGAATAAATATAGCATTTAAAGGCTATTGGGGTTATTGGGACAAGGATATGGGCTTGACAGCAAGGAACAGGCTTTATTCAAGGATAAACCTGGGAGGGGGCACTGACCAAGAAAGAGAGTCCATGAGACTAGGGGCTTTTTATGGGATAAAGAAGGGGGGGGCACAGGAGTTAGTGACCAGGTCATCTCAGGGCAGCATGGTAATGGCTAGGGGGAGTATCTCTTTCTTTTATACCTTTTTTTGGTCCCTTTGTTCTTGATTCCCTCCAGCCAGACCTCTCAGTCAGACCTCACTGTCAGACTTCACAGTGCCCACAAAGGCAAGTGATGTTTCAGTCATTTTGACTTTCTTGATGAGTCAGAGTGGGAAATCCTAGTCTTTTTCTGTGTTTATTTTTCAGGAAGGAGAAGAGAAAGAACACATACTAGTATCTACTGACAGCAAATCAAATATCATATAATGGTATGTGTGCTGATCCTCATTTGCCCAAATTACCAATCCCGTTGTGCTATGCCCATGTTATATAGTATATGGAAACAGATAACATATGCTGTAATGCTAAATAAGCTGAAATGGTGCCAGGGTGGAGACAGAAGGTGTTTATTTTTAAGTGAAGCATGGTGCTCCCAAATGACTTATTGTGAAGAGGAGGAGGATATCAAGGGGTTAAAGCAAGTGACTATTCCCCAAACAGAGATGCATGGAGTATGATCCCTCAGTTACGTGAAGGGAGAATCAATAAACTTGAGGAGAGGCTTAATTTCCAGATGGCATTAGCTTTTCTCTTGAGCTTCTGACATTCCCACTTTAATGCACATGTTTGATAAACTTTCAGCAGTCATATTGCTATGTGATTATACAGTTGTTTTTTTTTTTTTACTTCCCATGGTTTTCAAGGGTTTAGTTAACACTAACATAGCCAAACACAGCCAGAAGGCTCTGCAAGACCTCAATGTGTCCATCCTCCAGACTCACCTCTTACAACTCCTTACCAGGCTCCAGCCAAGGCCCTCAGCCTTCTCTCTGTCTTTGCTGATGTTCCTTTTCAGAAAGCAACACTGTGGTTCTCAGTCCTGGCTGAGCGTTAGAATCACTGGGGGCTCAAAATAATCCCAAATACCCAAGTGGCACGTAGGTCAATGAAGTCAGATTCTATGGGGATGTGGAGTCCTCCTCAGTCTGCTGCTCGGTCTCTGCCCTGGATGTGGGAACATCTGTGTGTTTTGCATTCTGTTTATAAGTCAGAGGTAAGAAACAGTTCGTGTATCAGGCATCTTGGGAAGTTGAGGTCTCCATGTAGAAAAGAGGTAAATGTTTTTTTTTTTTTTTTAGTGTATTAAGAAAGTCAGACAAGCAGATGTTGGCATGGTGAGGTTTTGGAATTTTCTGGAGGGAATATCAGAGCAAGAAGCAACACTGGGAACATAGGTTAATTTGGAAATGCCATGAAGGGCAGAATATGCACCTCTAATTTCATTTTAAATTCACTCAAGTGTTCACTGCTTTTTTTTTTTTTTTTTTTTTTTTTTGGGGGTTTTGGGGTTTTTACCCGTGGGTGTTTTTTTTCGGTTTCCAGCCCGAGTTTTTGTTTTTTTTTTTGAAACAGGATCTCACCAAGTTGTGTAGGGCCTCACTAAGTAGCTGAGGCTGGCCATGAACCCAGATCCTCCAGTCTCAGCCTCCCAAGTACTGGGATTACTAGCATGGGCACCATACCGGGCTTCACTGCTTTTTTTTTTTTTTTTTTTTTTTTTTTTTTTTTTTTTAAATGGAAACCCCAATTCTCACTAAAATTACCAGTTTAAAATTACAATCTTCTGTTGATCACATCTAAGAAATGACCTTTCTTCATTTTAAATGCTATAGAAATTAAGTTTTCCTAGGCTGTGGGCTACACTCTTAGGACAGTTTTTTTAACGTACTTTCAAAAACATTGCTTTCAAAGTTCCCCTAAATTGCCTGAATTGATAATAACTTTTTTTCTTTGGCTCCTATAAGGGAAAAATGAATTTGAATCTCTCTCTCTGAAGAATTGAATCTCCATCTCTTTCATTCTGATAGCTTTTTGCATTCATTATAGAATTCTGCAAGGTCACCTCTTCTACCCAGCCTTATTCCCTCGTTTCTGCCCCTTTCCTCCATCCTCTAGCTCCAAGGATTTAGTTGGAAAAAGGAAATAGAAAAAACATCCCTGGGGTTTTCTATACTCAGATTGGCCCCAAACCCCTATAGACTGGATATTTCTTATTACATTGTACCTTTGGTTTTATTACAGAAAGAAACAATTCTCCTTAGGGATATTACAAGCAGACAGATAGAATTATGAGCACTTTATATTTTTTGTTAAATAAGCTACTCAGCCTCACCATTCTTTCAAAGATAATACTTTGCAAAATATCTGGCTCTTTTTTGAATGTGTGTATCACAACCAGTAAGACCTTAGCTAAAACACACAAATATTGCCTTAAAAATACATACCCAAACCACAAAATATACAACAGCAACAATAACAAAAAAACTAGCTGGCAATGTTTTAGATGTTCATGTTAAAGTAAATATAGTTTTTTACTTTGACATGTATATATCCATCTACTTAATCTAGAAATTGGATCTTCACTAAAGTGGCCAGTTAGGCTGATGAGAAATTTCATCTTTTTAATATTGAAATAAGTAGTGCTATGGACAGCTTTTTTGTTCTCTTGAGAGCACCATAACCAACAAATCTTTCAAATTGATTTACCAATGCGAAAGAGAAAAAGAAAAGCAATTTAATCTTTAAGCTCTGGCCAGTTTTTCCTTGCTGAAAACAATGAACAGATTTTTTTTTTTTTTCCTTTTTGGAAGTAATAGTTCCCAGGGAGATTTAGTGATCTTATTGCTGAAGGACATGTAACTTAAATATCTTTCTTATCTTATATTTGATGTTTGAGTAACACAATTATAGAAGATGACATAATGCAATTGAGAGATGTATAGTTTCACTAAATTATGACATCAAAATTAAGTGTCATCTAAAATTTTCTAAAAGTAAGCCCTACTTTCTGAATATAAATTTGGAGTTGATGGGAAGAGATATTTGGAATAGATAACACATGGCAGAGATGTGTCCTGTGTGCACTCAACATTTCTCAGCCTTCCTTCAATTAGCATGTGTGATGATTTGGAAATAGGATGCCCCCCTAAGTCCTCACAAAGGAGCAACGTTGGGAGTGGGGCTTGGTTGTAATCTCAGCAGTGGATCTGGGTGGTGGCCTAGGCTGGTATGAGTGGTTGGAGAAGGTGGGTCCCTGGGGATGGGACCGTAGGGATTAAACATGATTCCTCCTCCCTTTACTTCTCTCTTGCTCCGGCCTCCATGATGTGAGAACAGAGCTTTGCTTCCTCCCTCTCTCTGCTTTCTGCCACCGTGCCCTCAGATCTGTGGTCCCCAGCCTCACATGGACTGAACCTGAAATCAAGAGCAAATAAATCTTCCTTCCTCTCAGTTATGTTATCAGGTCTTCAGATGATAGCAGTGAGGATGCTGACCAAGACAGTATGACTAGTCCTGCTCAGCGGGCTCTAAGTAGAGACATCAAAGCTTCCTAGTTCTGCACTGTTTTGCTGTGGTGACATCGGAGCCAACTTTTGATAGAGTGGCAGCACAAGTGTAAAATGGCCTAGGTCACTGAGCCACTGCATGGAGCACTGCTGCTCTCCACAATTGTCTGGCCAGAATCATAATTTGTATTAGCAAGAAATCAACTTTTGGATTTTTTAAGCCATTGAGATTTTAGGGTTAATTTGTTACTGTGGAATAGCCTAAGCTATTCCGAGGATCTCATCATGGGGCTGTTGAGAGAAGCTGATGTAAGCCAAAGTCTTTGTACAGTGCCTGATGTTTTCTTTATTTTATTAACTTTTGACAAAAGTTAATAGACAATGTGCAATGGTGAGAAGTGTAAGCCCCGGAGTCTGATTGATGTGGGTTCAAATGTAGTCTCTCCCATTTACAGCGTCATCTTGGCCAAATTACTGAATCTCTTTGAGGCCCTTCTTCCTAACTGTAAAGTGGACTAATAAGATAGATATCATCTTTATAATGTACTTAGAACTGTGCCTTGAATATGTGCTTTGATAACTGCTTTTATCATTATTATTTTAGAAAGAAAGAAAGAAAAAGGGTATAAATGATTAGTTGTTATGGTAAAAATAAGAAAATAAAAGATTCCATCTCCATCTTTCATTAATCCTCACACTCGAATTGCGATATTGAAGGCTAAAATGTGCAGAAACTCCCTGATTGTGTGTGTATGCTTATATTCACAGAACGGTACTCTGTGGAGCCAGGAAATGGCAGGGGAGATTTTTTTTTTTTTTTTTTTTTTAGCAGTGTCTGAAATCTGCTGCAGGTGTAACGAGAGCAGTGATTGATTATCTGTTCAGCAGCTCCTGGGCTTAAAGGAGGGGAAAGCAAATAAAATACAGTTATCTCTCCAGTATTTAGATTAGGTGATTGAAGTAGGTAGTAGAACAGTAGGCACATCAGTAATTATAGAAAGGGGAAGGGCCTCTACCTAGGCTGCACATAGCCTGTACTCCCAGAGACCTCAGAATCAGGGGAAAAAATGGGCTCCTTTGCTGTCAGTTGCTGAGATCCACACTTGACAAGAAGCATCACAAATCTTCTCACTTCTAGTCATTTCTCAGTGGGTATGGGGAGGGCCAGGGTGGGCGGTGGGTTGATTGTCTCAGTGGAAGGCTCTGCCTGGACTCGCAGCCAGGGTGTTTCTCCAGAGCCCAGAAGCTCATGATGTATGCAATATTGGAATGCAGTTTGCAGACTTGAGGCAAAGTGATGTGTAACCTGGATGCCCTTGAAATGGCAAGGAGTGGTGAAAATCAGATTGGGGAATCTCGTTTGCTGAACAGTGTTGGGAGTGAAACAGGCATGCCTTTTCTTGTGCTCTAAACTCCATTACTCCACAGGCATAAGTGATGTGATATGGATGGATTTATAGTCTAGCATCTGTCAGATGGGAGGGAAAACATAGTCAGGCACCTTATTAATCATGTAGGGATTAGCTGAGAAGTGGTATAAACCAGGCATGGCATTCTCCAATGCTGATCATATGTGTGGGAGGCCTTTCCTGGGTCACACAGAGGTGCCTCTTCCTGACGCTTTAGATGTAGTTGTTGGAAAATTAACTGACCTAATATAAGATCTATTTACAAATATTTAAAAAAAAACTCAGATAGTAAACTCATGTTTGTGTAGTCTGCAATATTTTGGGAAGGGCTTTTACTTTCTGAACTCATGTGGCCTTCAAGAACATGTAGCTGCCAGTTTTGCAGATGTTAAGAGAGTTTTGTGTCAAGTACTGAATTTTCAGTTGGGTTGTGCAATTCACTATCCAATTACTGCTATGCACCTTGGTCTCCACATCTGAAAAGGCCAGGGGTTGGATGACTGATGTTTCAGGCAGGATAATTCTTTGTTGTTCAGAGGCCATTCTGTGCATTGCAGAGTGTTTAGAAGCACCTCTACCCACTACATGCCAAGAGCACACGTTCTCTCAGCAGTGACAACCAAGAATATCCCTAGACATTGCTAAGTGCCCTCCGAAGGAGTAAACATCTGGTCTGGATGATGCCAATGAATGCACTGGGTGATCTAGATCTAATTTTTTCCATACTTCCCATATCTGCCACTGGAAGTTACTGGGGACAGGCAGTTTACTTTATTAAAGATTGTCAAGCAACCAATTTTACTGAGCATTATTATAATGATAGCTGACATTTATTAACTTTCATGTCCTTGGCACCTAATGGATGGGCATTTTATGCAGATATAGGTATTAGAGATTTTTTTAAAAATCCCATTTTAAAAAATAGGAACACAAAAGTTCAGAGATGGTATGTAGGTTTATTGAAATGGCCAGGAACTTGAACCTTGAACTGTCTCATTCTATAGGCTCTCACCCACCTTAAAGGTAGAATGTTTAAGAGTGGATTCAGGATCCAGACTGCCTGGGTCCAAATCCTGACAAATTAGCTCTGTACCCTTACATGGGCTATTTTGCTTTCTGCCAAGCCTATAAAATATCTATCATTATTAAGTTGATTTTATTTAAGAGGAAATATAAGTAATGATATATTAATTTGTGCTTGTAAAATGCTTAGAACATCACCTGGCATATAGTAAATGATTTATTTATTTTGCGGTACTGGGGATTGAACTCAGGGGCATTCTACCTCCGAGCTACAGCCCCAGCCCTATTTTTTATTCTTTATTTTGAAACAGGGTCTCACTAAGTTGCGGAGTGCCTCACTAAGCAGCTGAGGCTGGCCTCGAACCCGGATCCTCCTGTCTCAGCCTCCCAAATGCTGGGATTACAAGCGTGTGCCATCACGCCCGACTAGTAAATGAATTTATAAGTGTTAATTTTTAAAAATACAACAATGAGCCGGGTGTGGTGGTGCACGCTTGTAATCCCAGCATTCGGGAGGCTGAGACCGGAGGATTCGGGTTCGCGGCCAGCCTCAGCTACCTAGTGAGGCACTCCGCAACTTAGTGAGACTCAGTTTCAAAATAAAGAATAAAAAATAGGGCTGGGGGTATAGCTCGAAGGTAGAATGCCCCTGAGTTCAATCCCAAGTACCGCAAAAATAAATAAATAAATAAATAAATAAATAAATAAATAAAAAAAATAAAATAAAATAAAAAATACAACAATGAGAGCCAGGTACAGTGGTGGTACATGTAATCCCAGAACTCTGAAGGCTGAAACAGAAGGGTCAAGGTCAGCACACAGTGCCTTAGTGAGACCCTGTTTCAAAATGAAAAATAAAATAGGGTTGGGGATGGTATAGTTCCAGGGTAGCGTGTCCCTAGGTTAAATCCCTAATTTAAAAAATAAAACAAAACAAAACCAAAAACCAACAATGAGCCAGGCACAGTGGCACACATAGGTAATTCCAGCTACTTGGAGAGGTTGAGGCAGGAGGAGGTTCTCTTGAACCCAGGAGTTGGAGGCCAGCCTGGGTAACATAATGAGACTCCAGCTCAAAAACAACAACCAACCAACCAACCAACCAAACAAAAAACAACAAAAAAGTGTATTTCTATTTCTGGTACTATTAGTACCTGATAGAGTCACAAAGAGAATAAAAGATTGGTTTCTGCCTACTGGGAACATCTAGTGCAGGTGTCAGGAGACAGGCTTTGTGCATATGGCTTTGACCACTCTTTAGCATCAGTGTTCTTCCAATTCAATTGGCTGTACTTGTTTAGCCAATAGAAGGCCTGTTTGGAGACGTGCCTTTGGGCTGGGGTTAAAGGTAAAGAGTGCCAGAAGTGATGTCCCTGGTGGTTTATGTCCTCCCACAGCCTGGCCCTGACCCATAGCAATGTCTGACTTTTGTGGGAACATGAAAGTTCAGATGCTTTAATTCAAGTTAGGATAAACTTTAAGGAAATGCTCACACTCCAGATTGGAAAAGCTTGATTCCAGTGGCTGAGTAAGTTTGGGGATTGATAGCAAACCACTTAAATGGTTCCCTCCCTGCTGAGCCAAGGATCTTCTAGGAACATGTGAACTTTGGTGATGTAGAAAACAAAATTGTAAGCTGGGCTTGATGGTGCATCCTTGTAATCTCAGTACTTGGGAGGCTGAGACCAAAGAATCTAGGTTTGTGGTTAGCCTCAGTTACTTAGTGAGGCTCTCTGCAACTTAATGAGACTCTGTTGTTTTAAAATAAAGAATAGAAAATTGGAAGTAGAATGCCCCTGGGTTCAGTCCCCAGTACTGCAAAAACAACAACAACAAAAAATGTATGCATCCTATTTTATCCCACCCTTTCATTTGCTTTAAACTCATGGAGCTTGAAATAAAACCACAATGGATCTCTCAGAAAGAAGTGGTTGTTGTGGGCTTACTGGTTCTATTCTGTGAACATTCCTGGCCCCTTGAGCCTGCCCTCCCTCCTCTCATCACAGTCCTGTCTGCCAAAACCACTCCTGATGAGCAAGCATTATTTCATTCTCTTGTCTGACATGATTAATGTGGAGAGGCTGTGACTACTTGGGGTTTAAGTTGTGCAGCCCCTCTGCCACGTTGGTAAGCAAAGTCTGGCAAGCTTGCTCTTTAAAGGAGCCCTGTGGTAAGTCTTCTCCAGAAAGATAAAAATTATTCTTGTGTAGACAATGATCCCCAATGTACCTGCTTTGTGTCAGTGTCAAGCCTACAGAAGGGCTGGGGAACAGCCTTCAGGGGGTGCTCAAAGTCACTCCTGAATTTGTACCAGGATTGAGACCCAGGTCTCCCAAATCTCAAACCATTGTTGTCAACAGAACAGTTTGGTTTCTATTTATTTACTTACATCCTTATCATTAGATTTTCTTAAGCTGGGGCACTAAGGGCCAAAGACCCTACTGTGCGGTAGGCACTGGGTGACATGAATAGAGCTGTGTGAAAAGAACACTCCTGGGGCCATATCAGTGTTTGGTACTTCTCTGTGAGTATAGTCTTGGCTTCCCCAGAGTGGGTAGTGTAGTGGGGTTTCTGGAAATGCCCTGAAGCCAGACTTCTCACTAGTGGTGACAGTAATGAACTAGAGGCTCATAGAGCAGTCCCACTTGAGCTTAGTTTGATTTGGTTCACGATGTTTGAAACATTTTCAATTAGCTGCTAACATTTTCAAGTTGGGAGTTTCACATAGCATCCTGATTTCCAGTATCTCTTGAAAATAATAGCATCACTAGACCTGAATTCCATTATGGATTGGAATAGCTCCTTCCTAAGAGTATGTGCTTGCCCATTTGCCTCAGTCTTCATAATTCTATTCTGCCTTATATCTGATCTGTTTCACCCTTTGTGTCTCATCTGGAGGCTGTAGGTAGGGCAACATCATGATCAAGACCATAGGCTCAGCCTCCAGCTTGCCCATATCCAAATCTTGCCTCCCACTTCCCTGCAGTGTGACTTTAGGCAAATAACTTTATCTTTCTGTGCCATAGATTTCTCATCTGTAAAGTGAGGCTGTAAAATAGAGTCTATCCTTAGAGTTGCTATGGAGAATAAATGAATTTTTACATATAGACAGCGTCTAACTGTTCCTCGCACATTGTTTTCCCTCAAATATTACCTTATTATCATTCCTCTTCTACTCAGTATGGGACTGTGGTTACGATCCGTTCTGCATTGCTGTCTTCTTGGAATGCTGGTAGTATCTGTAAGTAACGATTGTGCTTGCTGAGCTACATCCTGGGGAAAAAAGAGTACAACATGGAGTTCCAACTTCTTCTTGGTGATTATCTTATATCTCATGTCTGCATGCCAAAGGACTTTAAAGCATCAAACTGATATGTAGAAGTTTAGGAAATATCCTTAGTGAGGACTCAGGTTTTAAAAAAATAGTTTATACTTAACTTTCTTTCAGAAAGATCAAATAAAAAGTTGCTTTTGGAAATGAACAAATCCATTTACTTACATATCTGTCATCTTTGGTCTTGGAAGAAAAAAAAAAAAAAAGAAAAGGCGGTCAAGATTGACAGTTTGTTCATTACTATTCCAGCAGCATCCCCTCTTACGCATTCGCCTCATTTCATCCCACCCCAGTCAGTATATTTTCACCAGGCAGTGATGCAAAAATGTCTGTGTACTCCAGTTTTATTGTAGTCAGGCAGCATTTACGGGTTTGACTTTCATCTGACCATGGCAGGAAGTCTAGAAGCAATTATAACCAACACCTGCTCTATCTGTGCTTTGTGCAGGCAGTGACAAATTCCAGGCCTCAGGTACATGAATGTGTTTTCTATCAGTTCAGAATGATAGCAGTGACATCTCTACTTCCTCAGTATCTGGAGGAACAGCTCAAGGCATTTTACTTTGAAAGCCTTCAGATTATTGGCACTTCTTTTAGTGAAGTTATCAAATTAGTGATTTGAAGGGAAAATGTAGAAGATGGTTATTGGTGACATTAAAAGATAAGTTGAAACTACTCTCACAGAAAATGTCTCATAAGTACAAAGTATTTGAGTAGAGAAGACTATTGATCTAAAATTGAACATGATATGAATTTAGACAATGTTTGTGACTATGGATGTGCTAAGACTGGAGAAAGGACATAGTTTTTGTAGCAGTTGTTTCTACTCAGAATGTATCTTGCTATTGTGTGAAATACTTTTTTTTTTTCTGGCCAAATCTCTCTTTTCTCTTGCTAGTCTAATGCTTTGTCAGAGAGCTGAGGGATTATGAGAGGGGTGGGGAGTTTGGGGGTCGGGCTGACCTCAGGAAATTAGATGTAAAGGGATTTTCTCATTTGGAAGCAGGCCAATTTCACAGCTGTTCTGTGTAATAATAACTCTTGGCTCTTGCTTCTGAGCCTTGGCAAACCTGAGTCCTAAGAGGCAAACTAAGGTAAGAGACACCTTAAGGATCAAGAAGTATCAGGGCACTTCTTGGCTTCCATTCTACATAGCTCTATTTTATTTGAGCCTCAATTTTTCCATCCTTCTGGTTTACATGGAAGCAAAAAAGATTCCTAGCTGTTTGCCTAGGGATCTCAGGATGGACTGGAGATTCCTAGGCAAACAGCTAAGAGCTGCGCAAAACAGGGGAAGGTAGAACAGAAATACAAAGGCTAGTGTCTGGGATATTAAGTATATGTGGTTTTGAGGCCAGTTAAGCTGAGCAGTGGGGTTATTAGAGTCAAAGCTAGGAGATACCATTGTGGTTTCTTACTGGCCAGAGACCCAAAGTACAAGACTTCTGTTCAGAATTTATGTTATACATGTCCCTCCATCTCAAAGTAAGAGTTGGGCTAAAAGTATTTAGGAATAAGTTTGGTTTGTGAGTTCACTGTCTGATTCAGACTTTTCAAAGAGTCCATCCTATTTCACACTCCAGATATTTCAATACTGAAAACACAGAAGGGAAAGCTGAAGATGCCATCTTCTTCCTTGTCCCTTTTCTCTTGCTTTCATGAATTTCCAACGGACCACGCTGATGTCATTTATTTATTTATTTATTTATTTATTTATTTATTTATTTATTTGTTTGTTTGCGGTACTGGGGATTGAACTCAGAGGCATTCTACCTCCGAGCTACACTCCCAGCCCTATTTTTTATTCTTTATTTTGAAACCAAGTCTCACTAAGTTGCGGAGTGCCTCACTCACTAGGTAGCTGAGGCTGGCCGCGAACCAGGATCCTCCGGTCTCAGCCTCCCAAATGCTGGGATTACAAGCGTGCGCCACCACGCCTGGCTCTGATGTCATTTAGACTGAGTTAAAAGGTGTTTTAGTTGCGAAGGCCTTGCTATGCTTCTTTTATAGGAAACCTCAGTTTCTTGTGACAAAACACAGAGCACAGAAGTTTGTAAGCTTGTCTGTTGACCTTTGCCCTTCTCACTGAATAGACTTCTCACCTGTGCTTACTTGTGAGTGCTGAACTGCTTAGACACTGAGATTATTCTTCTTCATGGAAAGAAATATCTGAATATTTTGTTAAAAATATTTGTCTTTTCTGTTTTCCTTTTTCATAGCCTAAGGTTTCCTATTTGCCCTGCCTTGCAAACTCCAATGTATAAAGATCCGGGCAGATACAATAAATGAATACAGTGAAGGATCTGGGAGTGGTGTGGTCTGGGGCCACCTGGTGAGCCATACTTGCTGTCTAAATGGACTAGCTCCATTGCAGCATTTCCACCCAGGAATATGAGCTCAGTCTTGCAAGAGATCGGTATTTTTACACAAAATATCCCAATTATACATACAATGAATTCAACATTGAATAAATACTCCGTGAGCCAAAGTAAACATGTCAGATGGTCAACGTTTAATTTCTGTTTTGGAAATTAGAGGAATTGAAGGGCGTTTCAGAAAGGAGGGACATAATCCAAATGGCCCTGGACAGAATGAAGTTGTGAGAAGGCAGATTAGTTTTGAAGTGACCTTTGTATTATTCTATGAAGAGAGGAACTTAATGAGGAACTTTTCTATTTCTGATGTCCATCTTGTCATTTACCCACTGTTAAATAAAAATGATAGATCTTTCTTTTTTTTTTTTGGTACTAAGTTTATGTACAGACCCAATTAAAAAATCAAAAGGCAATCATCTGTGTAATGACTGAAAAATAATAACTAAGAGGAGCTGGATTTGAGAAATATTTCAAATATAGCACCCTTAGTCCTGTTTTTACAGGACTGCAAGTTTCTCTTGGTTCTTTTCTCCCCCAAAAGAAAGATTTCATTCAGGGGATGCAGATAGGGTATTATGAAAGGCTTTATTGGGTATGTTCAACAGGAGGGGCACAGAGCTGTTTAGTCCAGAAGTGAAGTATAAAAAGAGGGCCCAATCTGCTTCGTGGTGAGTTTCTATACTGTCTGGAAATCCCACCCGCCTCATGCATAGTAGTTATGCCTCATGCATAGTACTTTTGGGTTTTGTGCCACAGCTTAATGTGACTGCACACTGACTGCACCATGTGGGAAATCTAAAGCTGCAACGTGATAAACTGGAAGTCTCTAACCACAGCTGGGCAGGGCAATCCCTTTCCCCTTTTTTCCCCTCTCCTGCTAATTCTTAGCTAGTTACCTAATATTCCCCCCTCAAGAGCTAGAGGCCCTGAAATGATTTAGGGGACACAGATAGTGGTCTGTCTTCTGTAGTTTCTTTGAGCTGGACAGGGATATACAGATGTCAGTGCCTCTTGCTCTTGCTCTTTGTCAGGGCTGGGCCTGTTGGGACAGGACAAGCTCCTTCCTGGAAGGTGGGTTGGTCCAGGGGTCCCCAGTAGCAGTCCAGCTCTCATTTGAAAGTTGATAGCCTAGAGTAGGGAAGAAATAAACTTTAACAGGTTTAGGAGACAAAGGCCAAAGAGTAAGAGTAGGAGTATTGTAGTTAAAGGTCCCATGAAGAACCAAGAGACTAGAAAGCCAGGACCATGTTTCCTTTCATGATATCCATCCCTGGGTAGCTGGCTCTCTCAGGTTGATTGCCCTTTTTATTAAGTGTCAAATACTTTTTGTACATGACCTGATCTGTTGACATACAGGCATATTTACTGGCCAAAATAATAATGTATATTTTCCTTTTGGCCACTGTAATCAGGACCAATGCTCATAATTTAAACAAAACCAACAGGCATGGGCGTAGAAGGAGTTAGCAGCTTATAGTAGCCTTTGAGTCGTTTGTGTTGTAGGAAGTTAGAGATGATAGACAGAATCAAGGAGTTGTTAAGTTTAAGGGATCTACTTATTAGTTTGTTTGTTGAAAAGAAATCCAAGCCGGGCATGGTGGTGCATGCTTGTAATTCCAGTACTTGGGAGGCTGAGACTGGAGAATCTGGGTTTGTGGCCAGCCTCAGCTACTTAGTGATGCTCTCCACAATTTAGTGAGACTCTGTTTCAAAATAAAGAATAAAAAATAGGGCTGGGACTGGGGATGTAGCTTGGAGGTTGATAGAATGCCTCTAGGTTCAATCCCCAATACCTCAAAAAAGAAAAGAAAAAGGAAGCAGAAGTCTTCTATGGGTGTACAGGTATAGTTGTTGGTAATTCTGGGTAATGAACAGCTTCAACCAATGTGGTCCACAACTTGACCCTGAAGTGGGGCCAATTGATGACCTGGCTGGTTGTCATGATAGGTTTTAATTAGCACCATGGACCCTGGTTATTGGGGGGTTTAGTTGAGGAACTCCCAAGGAAGAGAACTTTTGGTATTAACCAAGGGCCATTACTAGTAGATCTAGGAGGAGATCTGACTGGAGGAAAGGTAGACCATAGAAAGTGTCATAAGGAAATAAACCCCACTTTATCACCCTGCACAAGAGTCAACTCAAGGTGGATCAAGGACCTGGAAGTCAGACCAGAGACCTTGCAGCTACTTAAAGAGGGCATAGGACCAACACTTGAACACATAGGCACAGGTAAAAACTTTCTCAACAAGACCCCCAAAACACAAGCAGCTCAAAGGAAGATCAATACATGGGATTGCATTAAACTGAAGAGCTTCTGCACAGCAAAGGAAGCTATCAAGAACCTCAACAGAGAGCCTACAGAGTAGGAGAAAATTTTTGCCAGTTACACTTCAGATAGAGGTCTAATATCTAGGATATACAAAGAACTCAAGAAAATCACAACTAAGAAAGCAAATAACCCAATTAAAAATGGGCAAAGGATCTAAATAGACACTTCACAAAAGAAGAAATACAAATGGCCAATAAATGTATGAGGAAATGTTCCACATCATTGGCAATCAGGGAGATGCAAATCAAAACTACCCTGGAATTTCACCTAACTCCAGTCAGAATGGCAATCATAAAAAACATGAACAACAACACCTGCTGGCGAGGGTGTGGAGAAGTGGAAACCCTAATACATTGTTGATGGGATTGCAAATTAGTGCAACCATTTTGGAAAACAGTATGGAGGATTCTCAGATGAATGGGAGTGAACCTACCATATGACCCAGCAATACCACTACTGGGTATCTACCCAAAAGAAAGGAAACCAAACTATCAGACCGATGCATGTGTATCTATGTTAATAGCGGCTCAATTCACAATAGCCAAACTATGGAAACAGCCAAGATGTCCAACCACAGATGAATGGATTACAAAACTATGGGATATATACACAATGGAATTTTACTCAGCCATAAAGAAAAACAAAATCATGTTCTTTGCAGGGAAATGGATGCAACTGGAAAACATTATGTTAAGTGAGATTAGCCAGTCACAAAGAGTAAAGAAGCATATGTTCTCCCTAATATACGGATGTTAGGGAGAAGATGGGACATAAGAGGGTCCCCAGATGAAAAAGTAGAGACCCTTGATAAACAAAGAAGTTGATTTAACCAAAGGGAATGAACGGGGGGGGGGGGCAGGTAGCATACTAAGGCACATGATGTACTTACACAATTATATCAAGATCACTCACTGAACTGAACTTGAGAGGGAGGGAGGGTGAGGGAGCGGGGTGGGAATTGGGGAAAGGGTCAGATGAGAAATGTGTGCACATTTGTCTTTATCAATTTGTACCTAACAAAAAATGTATATATACAAGGCATGAATTATTACAATAAAAAAAAAGAAAGTGTCATAAGGGTCAAGATTTAATGTTGTGGTTGGTGAGATCCTTACCCACAAAAGTGCCAGAGGAAGTACTTTTTTCCATAATAATACTATTTCCTAACAACTTTTTGAGGTGTAGTTTTAAAGTCTGGTTGGCTCTTTCTACTTTGCCTGAGGATTGAGGCCTCCAGGAGGAGTGTAGATAACATTTTATCCCCAGAGCTTTAGCTATTTGTTGGGTTACCTCAAAGACAAAAGATGGCTAATTGTCACTTTGAAAAGGCAGAGGAAGTCCAAATCTGGGGATGATTTCTTGGAGAAGGGCCTTAGCCACTTCAGTTGCCTTCTCTGTCCTTGTAGGGCATGCCTCCAGTCAGTTTGTGAAAGTATCCACAAATACCAACAAATATCTGAATCCCTGAGACAGGGATAGTTAGGTCTACTTTCCAATCTTCCCCTGAGTAAGTTTCATGTCTTTGGCCCTATCAAAGGAGGTGGCCTTCCTCCTTGGGGATTACTAATGACACAGGTCTCACAACCTTGAATGACTCTCTCCAAGGTCTTCTATAGTCCTTTTCCAGTAAATAGCTTGTTGCAAAGGAGAAAGAGGTGATTCCTCCCTAAGTGACAGGAGTCATATAGGCCCTTCAGAACTTTCCACTGTATTGCTTGTGGGAGATGGATGATGGCACCCAATTGGAGCCATCCATCTGCCTCTTGGCTATATCCCTGTTCCTTGGCTCAAGATATTCCTTGGGGTGTAGGTGGTGAGATATGTGTCAGGGGGTATGGAGGGAATTAAGTCCAGTTCCATGTTGGTTGATTTGGCTGTCTAATCAGCAGTCTGGTTGCTCCGTATGAGTTCACTGGTTCTTTTTCGATGTCTTTTGCAGTGGACAACTGCAATTTCACAGGAAAGCTTTACTACTTTGAGAAGTTCTAGTATCTGGGGGTCATACTTGATTGGGTTATTTCAGGAGGTTAAATAGCCTCTTTCTCTCCGAATGGCATGGCAAGAAGCACCAAGAAGACATACTTGGAGTCCATGAAAATGGTTGCACACTTGTCTCTACTCAATTTAAGGGCCTGGGTTAAGGCTATTATCTCTGCCAGTTGTTCAGAGGTTCCTGACAGGAGGCATTTAGCTTCAATGTAGATATCACTGCATAGACAGCTTTTCTGATGATTTCATTCACAAAAAAACTGCTATCAGTAAGCCAAAGTCAGGGTTGTCTAAGGGTTGATCCCTGAGGTCCTCTCTGCTGGCATGAGAGAAGTTTAGGGCTTCTTCACAGGAGTGTTGAGGGAGTGTGGAGATTTCCTCTGGAAGGGGGATCAGGCTGGCTGTATTTAAAGAGATGCACCTAGGCAAGCTTACATCAGGGTTTTCTAGCAGTTGAGTTTGGTATCTTAGTAATCTGCTGTTAGTCAACCAGTAAGTTCCTGAAGAGAAGCCACCTAATGGGGGATATATAAGTCAAGGGACCTTCCTAGTGTTACCTTGTAGGCCTTTTCCACTAGGAGGGCTGTTGCAGATATGGTTCATAGGCAACTAGGCCATCCCTGAGCCACAGAATCTATATCTTTGGATAAGTACCCTATTGAGTATTTGATTGGTCTAAGACATTAGATCAACACTCCCATGGAATTTCCTTTTTGCTGTGCCATGTATAGTTGAAAGGGCTTATCCATCTGAGGCAGGCCAAGGGCTGGGGCTTGGAGAAGTGATTGAGTTTAATAAAGGCTTTTGTTGTATGAATTAGGCCTTGGATTCTGAGGCTTTATATCCTTGGTCAGCTCAAAAGCTTAGGATTTGTATGACATATTTTTCTGCCAGTTCTCAGGCTTGGGAGCAGATGAGGAGGTCATCTACATACTGTAAGAATAAAAGAGAGCTAGAGTTCATCTAAATCCATGGCTAAGGCTTGTCCAAACATTTGGGGCTGTTCTGAAATTCTGGAGTAAGACCATTCAGGTAAATTGTTGTCTTTCCTCCATTTCTGCCTGCTCAAAAGCAAAGAAAGAAAGAAAAGAACAGGGGAAAAACATCTTTGAGATCTAGCACTGAAAACCATTGAGTATTACAGGTAATTTTCTCCAGAAATACATAGGAGTTTAGCACTACTGGGTGTATAGGAACCTCTGCCTCATTAATTGCCCTCAGATCCTGAACCAGCCTGTATTCTCCATTTGTTCATTTAACTGCCAAGATTGGAGTTCTTCTTGAGAATGGGTTTTCCTTTCATAGACCTTGGGTCCATGGACATGTGTTTGATACAAGCCTTTCAGAGTCACTTAAAGAAAGCTGTAAGGTTTCCATTAGGTTCCTGATCTATGGTGGCTAATCCTTCTGAAAGGCAGAAAAGAAAATGGTCTCTTGTTCATACTCCCTCATTTTCATTATAATCCTATTTAGAATGTATCTTGTGGACAGCTGTTGCTCCTATAGGGTACTTGGTGTTTACTAAGTGCATCTGGTCCCAAAATTTCTTTATAGCCTCAGTGACCTTTTGTCTTTCCTAGTCTGATAGGGTCTGTCCTGGATTGATGTTATGTCCTTCCAAGTTAAATCAAAAGCTTGGACTAGGTGACAGAAGGCTTCTATATATCTATCTGGGCATCAGAGAATTTTCCAACATCTTGCTTAATTTGTTTAAGATCTTTTAGACCTTATAGGAGGTATGGGGGTAGGGGTGACCCTGAATATGGGAGGCTAGGTTTTGGGAGTGGTAATGGAGGGTAGAGTGCTCTAGGGGGCACCAGATTTTTTGAGCCTTTATAGAGTGTTGAGGAATTGGCCAGTTCATCTGGGGGAGCCTCCAAGTCAGGGAGGTTCCCCCATTTTGGGAGGGTCTTTCCCAATAGGGTGATAAAGCCAGGGTCAACTTTGCATCCTCAACAAAGGTCTGCCTGATTTCTTATTGCAACGAAGAGTTGAATATAAGCGACCTCTCCCCATTCTCCTTACTTGCAGTGAAAGAGATCTAGCTGTAATACAGTGTTGAAATTTAGGCTCCCATTTAGGGACCATGCTTCTTGGTTATCTCATGGATATTGGTGGCAAGTGCTATTACAAAATAAAATAAGCCTTTTTCTTTTTAAAGTTTCACTATCAAACCTCTCCCAATTCTTTAAAATGCATCCCAATGAAGAATCCAAAGGACTTGTGATCCAGTTTCACATTTGAAAGAAAAGACATCAAGACTTCAGAGAGGGGGCATCCCTTCCTCTCAAGTTAATAAACATTAATGTACCTAGGGCCAGCAGGGTGTCCCTTTGGAGCCTGGAGGCAGGGGATCTGGTATACTGGCTGGCTTTGCCAGGTCTGAAAAACCTGCCTGCCTAAAGTTTTTTCTTTGCCATGGGAGGAAGCATAAATTTATTAAACCTTCTAATTTCCCCAAGAAGCATTTATCTTAATTGAATTTACCTAATTTAAAGTTTTTTTATAGTTTACCCCTAAAAGCCAAGATACCAGATGAGCAATTTTTTTTAATCAAAGAACCACCCCCAAAGCAATGGACACTGTAGTTTAAAATATTCTGTAGAGGCAAACATAACCTTGATTAGCTAGCCACCTAGAAAGAGAAAATGTATATGTTAATAATTTTAAGGAAATTTTGAATTTTATCTTATGAACAAATTTAAGGCCACTTATTTGCCATGGATTTAAATTACATGAACTAAAAGGCATTTGGATTTATGACTCCTTAATTTATGAGCACTCATTTATCTATAAGCCAATTTGATATATAAACCTTTTTAATATATGTAATAATCAATACCCTTATACAGAAACAAAAATATACAGAAAACAAAATTTTATTAGCTTTCATTTACCAAATATTGGGTCCCCACAAGTAGGAGATAAGACAGTTGTAGATGCTCTCTACAGAGTGCCTGCCAGATCTAAAGCTTCCAGAACCCAAAGTATATACTGTTACAGATTTTATTACATGGCACAGACATGGGAAAAACCCATGCAGTTGGATGTACTTGGGTTGGAGTCAGTCAGTCATGGGTGACAAGCAATTGATTTAATTTTTTTTTTTTGCGGTACTGGGGATTGAACTCAGGGGCATTCTACCTCCGAGCTATACCCCCAGCCCTATTTTTTATTCTTTATTTTGAAACAGGGTCTCACTAAGTTGAGGAGTGCCTCACTAGGTAGCTGAGGCTGGCTGTGAACCTGGATCCTCTGGTCTCAGCCTCCTGAATGCTAGGATTACAAGCGTCCGCCACTACGCCTGGCAGCAATTCATTTTAAATGGCCACTTTGTCTCCCATGGCAGACAGATCCACATCAAATAATCCCATTTTTTAATCCCCTCTGATATTCCTACAAATGAATGGGCTCTGTTCTTTGACTCCAGGAAAAAAACCTAGAGGTAACCTCTGTAAAGACAGCAGGAAATAAACAAAACAAAACAGGCCCCAAAAGCCTCTAGTTAGGTAAAACAAAACGAAGTCAGACTTAACTAAGTGTACAAAACCAGGTGAATCTATCAGAAAAAAATTACCATGAGCTAAAAAAGGCAAGAGAAAAAAGTTGGTGGGGGAGAGGTAGTGGGGAGTAAGGCAAGATGGTGGGTCCAAATCTACCACATGTGTGAAAGCATGGGGTGCCAAGATGGTTGCATAGTGTGAGCCAAAAGTGGTGCCTGGAGGACTGCTCGTGGTAGAAGGGGATCCACAGGTGATGATAGATAGCTGCATACAGCCTGCCATGCAGCACTGTGAGAAGGCTTTTAACAGAAATCCTATAGAGAGAGGCTGGAATGAAAAAATTTCATCTAAGGTATATCACACATGCACCATGGCCTCACACACACCAAGCAGAGGTCTGCCTTGTCTTGTTTTCCCAGGAGCCAGGACCACAGTTCCTGAACTGGTTACCATACCTTAATTTTATCTTAAATCTATGTCTAACTTAGATAAAATTATCTTTTCCCAACAAAAACAATATATTTTATGATTTTTGATAGTTTTCCCATCAAAGGTTTGCATAATCTTGTACATAAAATTGTACATTGACTAGAAAGCCAATTTTGAGCAATCTGTATTGCCTTTAGTAAAGACCCCCAAGGAAAGCCATACTATATTATCTTAGATTTCAAGAAGCCAAGAGCATTTTAAATTATTCACTGTATTTTGCATTTGCCCAGTTTAATTTAGACAGTTATAAGGTATCCCTGAAGTCAAGACAGCAGACAAAAATGTTACTATTTTAAGTCACTTTTTCCTGCAAACCATGAAACTTATTGGCTTGTTATCTAGGGAGAAAAAGCATTGCATTAGCTATTTAAAGAACATGTTGCCTGGAGTGATTTTAAAATGGCACTATAGAGCCAGGCGTGGTGGCGCATGCTTGTAATCCCAGCATTTGGGAGGCTGAGATGAGAGGATCCGGGTTCGCGGCCAGCCTCAGCTACTTAGTGAGGTACTCTGCAACTTAGTGAGACCCTGTCAAAGTAAATAATAAAAAATAAGGCTGGGGGTATAGCTCGGAGGTAGAATGCCCCTGAGTTCAATCCCCAGTACAGCAAAAATAAATAAATAAGTAAATAAATAAATAAATAAATAAATAAATAAATAAATAAATAAATAAATAAAATGGCACTATACAGGTAAAAGTTTAGTCAAAATGTCAAAATGGTGTGTGTTTGGGGGTAGGGAGGAGTTTTCATTCCATTAAGATAGCTTGCCTGGACTGCCCAAATGGTGCCAGGCTGCCCTCAGTGGAGTTAGCCTGGAACTCCAAAATGACATCTAAGCTGGGACTGCATATTCATATAAAACATGACACGTACTTGCTTGTGTTGTAGCATATAATTTTTTAGGCCCTTTGGAGAAATCCAAAGCTATGTCAACAAGGTAAATCAGATATGGTCATTCTGACCACACTAACAAAAATAATTGCACTACCAGAGCCCCCCAAAACAACAGAAAATCCAATAAATAAAAAGAGATATTTATAGACATGAGGGAATATTATAATAAAGTTAAAGAAGAAAAAAAGGGGAAAGCTTTTAGGTGAAAAAGAATTTTGTATGGCAAGAATTTTGTTCTAAATGACTAAGTTATTCTATAGAAAAAAAAGGAAGATGAGAATAAAAATCAGTTAAGCATATTGCAAAGGGACTGAGGAAATTGCAAATAATTTGTAAAGAATAAAACTTATAAAAATATTGTATGTGATAAAACTGGTTGGTTAAGATTAAAAGATTTAAGTGGTTAAGATTTAAATGGTTTTCTAAAAGTCATATTAAATGCATTGGTCCTATGTTTAAAACAATTTGGTTTTCTTAAGATATTGATCTGCTTGTACAAAAACAAATCTAGGGAGCAAAACTTTACATCTTATTAAGATAATTTCCTGCTGTCTATCAATGATATTTTAAATAGCTGTATTCTCAAAATGTATAGGACTTCTAAAATACAAATGTATTACTAAGCCAAAGACATCTAAACAAAATGGAATAGTGATATCCTTTCCAGGTTGATATTTATATGTTCCTAATTACATTATAACCATCTTCTTTATACAAAGATAGAAATGGAATTTGTTTTATTCCTAATGATTCTGTTTTGTGATTTTCTTATAAAACTGTATAACTGTAGCTTGTTAATGTTTAACAAAGTACAACACACAGTGTTAATCAGGAAATAAAAGAACTTAAGGAGAAACAACCAATATTTTGGTTCTACTCTAAGGTCAAATAGGAACCAAGGATAATGGGACTTCCCTCCAGGTCCTTCCAACTCTGGTGAGTCATCTGACTTACCAAAACAGAGAGATCATGAAGGCCCCAGAGACTGGGAGCCTCCAGCATATACTCTGCTAACAGGAGGATCACCAGAGAGAAAATGTTCTCCGTGTTTTAAAGAAAACCAAATAATCAATGAGATCAAGACCTGTCCTTGCAGATAGTACAACTGACAGAGGGAAAACCTCACCAAGTCTCTAAGAGTAATCCTAAAGAGCCTTGACTGACCTTAACAACAAAAATGTTAGACAAACTTATGTTGCCTAACTTTTGACCAACTACTTGGTCTTAAATACCCAGTGGGAAAGTAGAAACAAAAAACAAGTATCTATTCTGGAGTAAAAAAAAAAGAGCCACTTAAAAGACTATATTCTGACTTTGGCTCCCCCTTATATTCTATAATACAATTTATAATGATACTTCTGCTTCATGTTCACAAAAAATAAGATATGACACCAAATGTCCCAACCCTCCTTCCAGTTAAATTCTTATAAAATGCTGTAAAGTTAAACCTGTCATTCCAGATATTTTACAGGTCCAGGACCATAGGACACTACAAAAAGTGGAGATTCCTATTTCTGTAAGCTTCTAAAAGAATGGAATCCTGTTCAAAATCCTACGGACAAAAACTTGTTTCAGTTAGGTTGACAATACCATGCTTATTTTTTTTTCAGGCTCTGTGCCACAAAAACTTTTGACAGTGTTATAATGACTCATGGTCTGCTGCAAATGGTTTGGCTACATGGCCTCCAGTTTAAAATGTTAATAGATGGATGGCCAAAGATAATGAGGTATAAAAAATGGAGAGATAACTGGATTACTATATAATGTACTAATAGTTTTTCATGTGAATACCCACCGAACCACTATGAATGACTTTGATGACCAGACTCCTTCAGCCTTCCAGCTCCAGATGATTAGGAAAATAAAAAATCATATTAAGAATTCCTTCTTCCATGGTCCTCTAGATTATCCATTCTCTGACACCCTAAACTTCAATACCCTGCCAGTGTCCTCTACCAGCTCAAAGTAGTTAGGGCGGGCATTGACCCCTTTCCCTAACAGCAGTTGAGGTCATATCATCAGAGGGGGACATGAGGCAGGGCAGAGAACCTGGGAACAGAAAGAATTAAAGCAGCCATCCATGTCCCCCTTCTGTGAGGTTGAGGGAGGTGAACAGGAAGGTGAGAGACTGGTGGGTTCCAGGGAACCAGGGCCTTGGCCAGCCCACAGATAATAATTCAAAGTAAGGATCAAACCTGTACAAAAGTCATTGGTCCCCAAAACTCAATTTTGACCAATCGTATAAGAACAGGTGGAAAACCTCAGGAAGGTTTAAAAGGGCTTAGAGGTCACTAAGAGGCTATATAGGTTGTTTCCCAGACAAAATGCAGAGTTTTAAATGAGAAAGTTCTTGAGTATAGTCTTTGTGAAGAAACTGAGGCTCAGTGGCATTGTACAAACTGCATGAGATCAGCTAGCCTAGTCTTTGCTGACCACCCCTGTCTCACATCATTCTCTGTAAGCAGGAGCTCTGCAGTAATTTCACACCTTGTAGTAAATACACTGCTTTTTTTATTGTTTATTTGTCCTCAGAATTCTGTGGGAGGGGTTTATTTTCTGCTAAATGACTGACATGACCTAACCTTCAGAACAAGCTCTTTCTCATGAGGAAAGACTAGTGGCATGAAAATGCTCCTCTTTGCGCAAAGACAGTTAAATGATATTAAAATAAATTGTTTTGTTTGTTTTGGTTGAATAAATGGGTTGGAAATAAGGACAAGCATGATAGATGACTTTGAATTCCATTCATCATTACTGCTGCAAAATTGAGAAAACTCAAACTCTCCCTGTGGCTGCCTGTCTCTTAACTATATCTTGCCTTGCTGCTGAAAACTATGTAGAAATGCATGCTCAAGGCATCTTTTCTTTACATGTAAAAATATTCCTCAGACATAAAAATTAATTGAATCAGAATATATGATTTGTTTGGAAACTTGAATTATTCTAGGACTATTTACTAGCAATTTAAGCCCCCCGCCCTTTTCCCTTTCTTTTCTTTGACTTTTTTCTCTATTCCTTATCTTTATTTTTTTTAAACTATACTTTCAGTTCTCATGGAAGCAGTGTTTCTTTCCAGGCTGTTTAAACTTGATGATTTTGATCCTGAGAAGTGCTCAGGGTCCAGATGGTGGAGCGATGCTTATGCATAGGCAAGTCTGCATTAGCTGTAAGTGACAAAGCCTGCAATGAAAAGGAACTACTGCTTCATAAGCCGGAAATTCCAGAAGGAAAATTCGCTTCATTCAGGATCTTATCAGGAATCTGCCCCTTCCATCTTGATGCCACTTTGTCATTCTTAGGCAAACTTCCCCATCAAGTGTGGTCACCTTTTTTTACTGTTTCCCAGACAAAGGACTTTGCTTTCCCAAGAGTTAAAATCTCAGGGTCTTATTGTCTCTGATTTAGTTATATACATTGGTCAAGCTTTGGTCATACTCTCCCCATGAAGCTGAGAGGATTGACTAAGTGTGGTGTTGTGTGGGGAAAAAAACATTTAAGAAGGAAGCTTTGTCAGAGGGGGTAGGGCTTGAGTAGTCTCTTGGAACTTGTCTACAGGATTCACATAGACGGAGGGGATCTGGGATGAGCAAAGGTAACGGCAATTTGCAAAGGCAAATGGTAATGGAAATGGGAATGTGAGTGATATATTTGCATCAATGAAAAGAGAATTGTTTGATTGGAGTGATGTGTTTGTGGGAAATCATTGGCAGTTGATTGATTGGATCAAATGATTTGGATCCAGGCCAGACATCACCCTCTCAGTCAGGTCAGGAGATTGGATTTCTAAGGAATTTTGAGCAGGAAAGTGGCACAGTCTTGAAGAAGGTGAACTTAGAAGCAAGTGGGATGGGGATGAGATTCAGAGGCAGCGTGGAACCAGTATTAGTAATGGGCAAGAGAGAAAGGAAGAGATATCAGTGAGCTGTTGCCATAATAGTGCTATGTAATGATCACTTAAAAACTCAGTGGCTTAAAACTATATATGTTATATATATTATATTATATATATATTCTCACTCATATTCAAGTTGGATGGCAAATAATGCAATACAATAATATAATAGACCCCTGTGTACCTAGCATTCTGTTTACAGAAATTAGTATTCATTTCTCTACTTTCCTCCTCCAAGAAAGAAAATATTATTGATTCCACCAAGGATCCAGTATTCCTCACCTAACTTTACCATTCATTTTTAAATTTTTTCTGTTTTAGTCCCTTTCAAACATGCCTTTATTAAAAATCACTGGCAGTTTCCATCTTTATCTCAGGATATAGATTGTAATAATTCTATGAAAAGGCAATGTGCTGAAGTGACTGTATATAAAGATCCACGAGATGTCAGTGTGACCTCAGGAAAGCAATATTGGGGTGGTAGACTGATAGCCATCTTCCTCCCTCTCTCTTGTTTTTTTTCTCTCTACTCTCTCTTATGGAATCCTTTCTAGGTCTCTCTTGCTCTGTGTGTGACATCCTCTTTTCTTTCTTGTTGGTGACTGTGTGCTGGGACCCTCCCATGCATCGTGTGTCTGCCTCAAGTCTTTGCTGTCACATTTCCAGTTGTCTCTGACCACGCCCCCCTTCCTCCCTCCATTTTCCTTCTGCTTTCCCAGTTCATTCTCTGTGTTGGTCTCATTCCCCTCTCCACTTTTACCTTCCCACTTCCACTTCTATCTTAAGTGTTTGTTGTGATGGGGGCCTAGCTTTCTACTCTCAGTTTTTAAGTTACTCGTAAGTGATAGGTCATTAGGTGCCATAAGATTCAGAGGATGGGAAGGCAGGGAGTAGGGCAGAGCCATAGGCTTTCCCAGAAGGGTTGACACCTAAGGAGAATGAAGTATATTGTCCCCTTTCTCAAAAAAAAAAGTCAAGTAAAGCTACACTAAATAGATTTATTTGTAGTCATTTTTGTTGTATTAATTAGTTTTGTTTGGAGATAGAGCCTTGACTTAAAAAAACTCCCCAGCTCTGTTTTAAAGACTTGTGTTATAGTTCCTGAATTGTGTGTGTATGTGTGTGTGTGTGTGTGTGTGTGTGTGTGTGTGTGAGTCACAGAGGGGGAGGAATGTATTATCTTTGTGTCTTGGAGGGTGAAGGTATAGGTGTTATATGTTTGTATCTCTGTGTGAGTATTTGTTTCTCCGTGAATTTGTGCTAGGTGTACATGATTGTGTCTTTGAGTGTGAATCATGTAGAAATGTGTGACTCTGTGTGCTGGAGACTGTGGGTGTCAGCTTGTATAGAAATGTTTGTGGTACTGTGTGTGTTTGCTTGGGAGTGTGTGGATGAGTGTCCCTGTTTTTTGGGGGGAGCATGGTTTGTGTTTGTTTTTGGAGTATTTGTGTGTGTTTGTCTCTGATAGAACTTTACTTCCTACTGCCAGGTTATCTCCTGGAGCAGCCCAGACTCTGGGACAGATGGTGATAATAGATGATGTGTAAACCAACATGGAATTGAATTCTGACCTCCCAGAAGCTTGAGGATGTGATTTAAAATTGCCTTCACATCAAAGGACACCAGTATTTCAGTGATTTAATAGGAACATAAAAGAGTAGAATGTTGTTAGTTGGTAAAACCGTGGAATCTCAGGGAAGGATGAACTTTTAGCTTGTTCCTCTCACATACAATGTAGGAGTTTCCAGCTGAGGCTTTCCTTCCCCAGGACCCCTTAGTCTTTTTGGCAAGTTGGTGACTTCCTGGATCTGCTCATTTGAAAACTGAACTCCTGGTGAAGAACTGTGTAGCATCGCTGGGGCGGGGGGAGGGGGATTCTGATTAAAAGACAAATGCAGTCCTACAATTCTTGCCCTCCTCAGGTTCTGCTAGCCTTTCAGAGTGGCACTCTCACTCACTAGCAACAGCAGGTATGAAGCATTTTTTGAGCCTCCTTACCCACCCCCTGATTCACAGATCACTGAACTGGATTGGAGGTGGGGCTTTTGCCTGGCTCATCAATGTCCACCCCTGAGAGATTTCCTCACAAGGAAGTGAGAGGACTCTACATCACATACTTACTTTTTATAGTTCCTCACTTTCTTTTCGGTCATTCATTCTGGTAATAGGAATTAGGACTTCAGTATATCCTATGTGAGAATGCCACTCAGCCCATAACAATCATCTCCTGTATCAGCCCATTATTTTTAATCCTGTTGTCTGTATTTTCAGATAAATCTGCAAACATTCCATAACAGTGGTGCCCCTCATTCATGCCTTCTCTAGTTTTTTCTCTCCACTCTCATGTTACAATCACCAGCAATGGAACTTCAACTTCCATGACCTTTGAAAAAGGTCATTTTAAAAAAAAGAAAGAAAAAGAAAATATTTTAGGGACCAGCAAAGCCAGGCATGGTAGTGCACAACTGTAATCTCAGTGTGTGGAAGTTGAAACTGAAGGATCACAGGTCCAAAGACAGCCTCAGGAATATAGTAAAACTCTTAGCAACCTAGTAAGACCCTGTTTCAGAAACCAAACAGAATTTTAGAAAAGGGGCTGGGAGTGTAGCTCAGAAGTAGAAGGCCCATAGGTTCAATCTCTAATACCACAAAACAAAACAAACAAATGAACCAACCAAACAAATAAACAAAGGATTGGCAAAGAGTTGAGATTGTGTATATCAATGGTAGCAATTCAAATCTTTTGGAATTATCTCTGCCTCTAAGAAGCATTATAAGAGCCCTTTGAAAGAGTGAATGAGGAGAAAACAACAACATGACTAAAAGTTACTAGAAACAAAATTTTTGCCCTTTTATGATAGGACAAACTCATATTTCAGGCTGCCTTTTACTTTCAGGAAGGGAACCAGGTTTTAAAGGTGTTTAATTTCCTGTTTTTCTCCACTAGATTATTTCAGCTCCTGATGATGGAAATCTCAATTTGCTACTTTAAATTTTGAGTGATGAAGTATTTGATTTGTGTATCTTTCTCTTTTTTTGAGGAAGCATACTTTGTATATAAAATATGAAATTACAGTTTCCCAGTATTGGTACCATGGTAGGTGTGTGTGTATGTTGTGTAAAGATGTGTATGGTTTTCAGGTTGAGGAAGAAGGATAGGATTCCTAGCAGCCAGAAGACACAAACTCTAGTTTTGTCACAGGGGAAGGGCTGATTCCTTCACTCAGGATTAATAGGTTCTTGGCTTACATTATGAAAAAGACTCTCAACATGTGCCAGTCAGAGACATAGATTTATTTAGGAAAGTAGAAAAATACACATTTGAGAGAGAATTTGGGCCACCCCCCAAATGAGTGAGGTGTATTGGGGGAATGTAGGGCTCTTCTTTTATAGGGGACTCTTGTTAGGCGTAGGAAAAAGATACTTGAGGATGATCTCAGTCTGATGGTCATGACTTATATTGTTTGGGTCATCTTCTAGGTGCTGACTTTCACTGTCTCGGTCCTGACCTTCAGTGTCTTAGGAGGTGTCCGTTTTGTTTACACTGTTCCAGGATAGCCAACGATGCCCAAAGAGATTGTTCTCTCAAGTATTGGCAAAGGAGATTCCTCTTTTGTATGACCTTTGTTGTCTGGTCAACAGAAACCTCCCTAAGGATGGTCCACAGTAATCAAGGTCACTCAGAAACTTTTGGGTCTAACAGGTCTTGCATGGGCTTCCACATTAAAGTTACATTTCCCCCATTCTCCCTCATGTCTCCTTTCTACCTATTTATTTCTTCTATCTTACCTCGGTTTTAGCACTACCATTGTCCTCAGCTCCCAGAAAAGAGAAAAAAAGAATGTTTCTTGAATTTGGTTGCTGTTGCACACTTCCTGGAATTCAGTGACTGGATGATGTGGGTCTCATGCGCTTCCCTAACCAGGCTAAGGGAGATTCAATACATAGATGGCATGTGGAACATGGGCTGGAGTCCTTCTAAACTGTATAGGAATATAGTAGAGAGGCAGATTCTTCTAGGAAATTTTCTCCCTTTAGGGAGAAAAACAAATGGATGCTAGGTAACATAAGAAAAATCAATAAATGTGTACAAGGGGACATGGCAGAGTTTCACTCTGCCGTGACTATATTTGAGAGACTAAGCCCATATTAACCAAGGGTTTAGTCTTCTCATCCAACCATGTCTAGCTCAATTTATTTTGCTTTGGCCCAGGAACTTGGTGCTCTGTTTTCAAGTTGAAATAAAGAGGTATCTATCTGTATGCTACATTCACTTCAGCAGCACTCCTGATAACCAGGAGTGTTTCACTTAGTAATCCATGGTAGGAGAATGGGGGAAGGTGTTGGCTCTCATTCCTGTCTCTGCAGAAGCCCCCAACCCCCAATTATTGCATAGCCCTTAATGTCTTCCTGTCTCTCTGCTCTGCACTAGACCAAATAAAAATTCCTCTTCCGTGAAGTGACAGAACTTCATGGAAACTTTATGGAAAAGGTTGGGCTTATTTCAGAATAAACAAATGGCTGGTGGGACAAGGGCTACACTGCTTAACAAATGCTTCCTTCTCCCACTGTGGATGTCTCTAAAGCAAGATGGGAGGTTCCTGCCTAGGGCAGCAATGGCTAAATCAGTATTGAAAATGCTGCTTTTTAAGTAAAGTTCCTCTTCCCAACATGGTCAGAAGTAGAAAGCTTCTAGTTCAGGGAAAATAAATTGGTGGCTGCCAGCTGAATTTCACCCACAAAAACATTTTATTTGGCTGTATAAACTGAAAGCAGGATTCAAATGCCTTTAGGCAGGGTCACATTCCTCATTAAGCCGGCTACAAAGGTCACCTGCTCCATTTACATCACCTACCTAGTCCTGAAGACATTTAATTTTACAGACTTTATGACAACCTCTTCCTTCATTTATAGGTGAGCAAATGAAGGTCCAAAGAAGGCCAGGTGACACAGCTGGTGAGAGCACCAGAAATAGGAACCAGAAATGGTACTGGGTTCCCAGTCCAATTCTCTTTCCTTTATTTCCAGGTTGTAAGGTTATGCTTACAATGTCACCATGTTGTAGCTCCTAGGAAGTACCTTTAGCTCATTAAGGAAAGCCAGAATCAAAGGAAATGCAACAGTAGAATTTCAGGTGTCTTGGTTAAGGGGGAGAAAACCTTGGCTGGGCATTGAGAACCTTAAATCTCTCCCTATATGGGCTGATTGCTTAAGATGTGCTCAACTGCAGTATTAAGCTCTGTCCTCCCATTTTCCATAATTTAATTTGAGGACCTCTTAGCTTTTGGAATGTATTAGGGAGCTATGAATAATCTTTGCATTAAGGAAACATGTTTTTTTTCTTAGTCCTGGAGTGCTCTGATGGCAGTGTGGAGATGGGTGACTGGCTTACAAACTCACAAGGCGCTACAGAATCTCACCCTTCTCTTTTGAGCTATTCTCAGAAATCCAAGTGAATGACTCTTGACAGCTGTTTCCTCTGAAATCCTTGTGCTGCCATAGCCTAGCTTGATTCAAGTTGCAGTGACATAAGAGAATAGGAGGATATAGCATCCTCAAATGCAGAGAGACCTCTTAGGGTCTTTACAAAAGCAGTTAAGTGCCAGGAGGATGGGACACATTTATAACCCAGTACTTGGGAGTCTGAGACAAGAGGATCATAAGTTTGGGGCCAGTTGTAGCAACTTAAAGAGACCTTGTTTAAAATTTAAAAATAAATAAATAAATAAATAAATAAATAAATAAATAAATAAATAGGACCAGGAGACTAGCTCAGAGGTAGAATGCATCCGGGTTCAATCCTTATTAGAAATAAATTTCCGTCGTGCTATAAGAAAAATCACATATTCAAAATGTCTCAGCCAGGCTATTTAACTTTTTTCAAAAAGAGTCTTGCCACTAGGGAAGTCAGGTATGCAAGAACAAAATGTCAGAAAGTTCTGCCCAATTTTTATCCCTAATGCAAATTTCTGCACTATAGTCTCATTGGTGGGAGGGTGGTTTCACAGTCTTATCGTAGTTGGCTAATTCATCTAGAATGGAATACTGGGGGAGGGGTTGGCATTTGCAATTATCAGGAGATGGAACTCACAAACAGGACCTGATATATAAGGTTACAAAATGATGCTTTTACAAAATGGGATTACTTTAAATTAAGCTAATCCTTTGATAAAGAAATACTTATATTCTCACATCTCCAGTACCAAGAAGAAGAAAAAAGAAGAATGAGGAGGAGGAGGAGGAGGAGGAGGAGGAGGAGGAGGAGGAGGGGAAGAAGAAAAAGGAGAAAAATACCCATTAAGTTGGTTAGGAAACTTGAGCATAATCATCCTGAAATCACTATTCTACCTACTTAATCTCTTCTCTGCTGTTGACAGGAGAAAGGGTGGATAAAACTGCCCCCTCCATTTTGTGTCATCAGTTCTGCTTATTGAAATTAGTTCTGCATTGATTTTAAAGTCAGTTAGATAAAGTCACTATCGCATGGTGTTTAGTCTGTGTTCTCCACACCCTGTCTGTCTGACTCCTATGTGTCTATAAAAGTACCTCACATTTAAGAGATGCTCACGTTATCCTTATGCTCCAAAGAATACATATCTCTTCCTCAAATGTACATTCTAGCTGAGCATAGGATCAAGTCTCAGGCATTCTTACTATATACAATGCTAAGAAAATGTTTCCCTTCAAAAGTGCTTCCTTCTAAAGATCATTTCCAAATGGGGACACTGCTGGAAAAATAAATGCTGTTTTTGGAGGTCACTGAGGAAGTAAACACATTGGGATTGAAAAGAGATTGACCAGAAGCTCTGTTTGGCAATACAAAACCAGGAAAAAAAGTTAATGGAATTTGTCTCCCAAGTCTCAAGAACAATGCCCCAGGGCAATGGAACTGGCATTTTTGTGTTGAAGAAGGCAGCTGCCCATTTCAGGAAAGACCACTAAAACCATACACGCATACAGTGAGCTGCTGAATGTATCTTGGGCTAGTTTGCTGCTGTTTCCTGGTGAAAGTGACCCATGTCAGTGAACCTTGTGGTATTTGAGAGCATGGAGAAAATATTTGCCAGGATTTCCTAATTCCTTGTCCTTTATGGCTCTATATTGCAGTTTTCACAACTCTGTTGTTACCAGACTCTGACAGAAGTTGACTTTTAATTTTTTAAAAATTGGTACATTGTAAACATACATTGTTTACATGCATTGATGAAGCACTCAATGAGCCCTTCCCTAGTTCCCACCCCAATGCATCTTCTCCTCACCTCCCCATGCATGACATTATGATTGGCATTGACAAATTTGTGTATGTATATCATGTCCAATGAGGTGTTTCCCTCTTCATGTCTTCCTTCTCCCACCCCCTTCCCTGAGTTAGGTTCCCTCACTTCACTAAGGTTTCATACCCTTTGTCTGGGGTCCTTCCAGTGTCCCAATTTCTTCCCATCTTTCATATATGAGGGAACACATCCAAACTTTCACTTTTTGTGACTGACTAATCTCACTTAGCATAATAGTATCCAGTTCCACATATTTTTATGCAAATGACATGATTTTGTTTTTTTTATGGAAGAGTAGAACTCTATTGTGTATATAATTTTGTAATCCATTTGTCTGTTGATGGACATTGAGGCTGGTTCCATAGTTTGACAATTAGGAATTGTGTTGGTTTCAATTCTTTAGAGTAGATACTCAGAAGTGGTATAACTGGGTTATTTTGTAGGTTCATTTCCATTCTTCTGAGGACTCTCTACACTGTTTTCCAAATCTCACCAACAATGTATAAGTTCCTACTTCTCCACATCCTCTCACCATTTATTATTGTTTATGCTTTTAATTATTGCCATTCTAATTAGGGTTAGATAAAATCTCGGAGCAGTTTTGATTTGCACCCTTAGTTCTGTTTATGTGGTGAAAAACATGACTTTTTTGTATGTTGAACTAGCTTTGCATCCCTGGGAAGAACCAGACTTGGCCATGGTGTACAATTTTCTTGATGTTGTTTTGAATGTGCATTGCTAGTATTTTGTTTAGACGTTTTGTGTCTAAGTTCATAAAAAAATATTGGTCTGTGATTTTCTTTTCTTGAGCTTTCTTGTTTTTTTTTTCAGTAGTGGAGATTGAACTCAGGGGCATTCTACCTCCGAGCTATACCCCCAGCCCTATTTTTTATTCTTTATTTTGAAACAGGGTCTCACTAAGTTGCGGAGGGCCTCACTAGGTAGCTGAGGCTGGCCTCGAACCCGGATCCTCCGGTCTCAGCCTCCCAAATGCTGGGATTACAAGTGTGTGCCACCATATCCGGCTTCTTGAGCTTTCTGTATTTGGTTTTGGTATTAGGCACAAGGTGAATTTTGCTGGGGGCCAGGCCTCGGAGGCAGTGGGGTCAGGGGTCCCTTGATAGGAGTGGATTGAGACGAGGTCATGAGAATACGCTCACACCCAATGCAGTGAAGAAGCGCATCTGTTTTATTGTTTGTCAGTTGCAGTTTTGTACTATTTTTTTTTTTTTTACAATGAGGCTTATAAAACAGGAATTTTTACAGACTTATTTTTCCAAAGGTTATCCATTAGTTAAAATCGTTACAATTTTGTTTAGCCCCTTTAAGCAGTGTTCTGTCTTATCTCAGGTAGTTAGGGGGTTCCAGGTGGGACCAGGTAGTAGCTATTTAGATAAACTAGCAAAGCCTGTTTCTAGACTAATGCTTGTAAAAGGTTAATTCTTTGGGTTGTTTCAAGGCACTGCTTGTTTTCAGCTAAGAGATCAGTATCTGTCAGGCCACATGTTTCTAAGAGGTCTTCTTTTATAATTAATATAAAAGCAAAATCCAAAGCACCCCAAATTTCCAGAATATAATAATGCAAAGTGAGATATAGCATGCATTCCTTCTTTTGGAATCGTCTGCCTTGCAGGACTCCAGCGGACTGAGCCTTGCTCAAGATCCAGCTATTAAGGTGTTGTGGCAGCATTTGACTGGTATTTTGGTTATTTGTTCTTTTTTTAAAGACATTCTTTTTTATTTATTTTTTAATTGGTGCATTGTAATCATACATCATTGTTAGGTACAAGCTGGTAAAGGCATGCATGCACATTTTTAAGACATTCTTTAAAAAGTGACTTTATTACAGAAACAGTAATAGAAAAACAAGAGGAAAATAAGACATATTTATTTCTATTCCCATTGACTAGTCAAATACATACTGCCGTTTGTCTCTGTGATCTTCTCCTTATACTTAATATGATTAATATGAATTGTCCTTGATGGCCACTCTGCCTCACAGCTACCTTCATTTTCTGGATTCTCCCCTGGTTTATGAAACGGGACCTGCATGTCACTGTTAAAACTGAATGGGTCAACGTTTGCCTTTTTCTGCATTCTTTACATCTGGGGCCATAGTAAATCACAAATTTACATCCATAAATAGGATAATCTGGGGGGAATCTTCCTTTTTGGCATCATCGACAGTTTCAGCAAGAAGGATTTTTAGAGACAATGCTAGCAACAAAGGAGGCAATGTTCAATGTCGGTGGGTCGAGCAGGCCATTCTTTGTGCGATTTAGGAAAGCCTTTGGGCTGCTTCTAATCTTGGTTCTCTAAGTCCTTGAACACATCAAGGTATTTCCCAATATTCTCTTAATAAATTGTATTTCTGTTTAAACTGGCCTGGCTATTCCATATCTACCTAATAATCTATGTTTACTATTTTGTATTATTGGACTTGATAGAATATTTTATTATATACTTTAATGTGCATGTATTAAATATAGCATGTATAATTTTCATTTTGACATATTCTAGGGTGTTGATGCTTCCCTTTTTCTTGTTATCTGTGATGGACTAGGCTTTCTCCTATGATAGGTGCCTTATGTCAAACTGGCAATGCTGAGTGTTGTGAACCGAGGGAGGACCATAGATAGTAGAGGTCAAAAATTCTGAGAGAAAGTCAAGGCCCAGTTCCGCATTGTTGACTGAGGAATAGGGGAAACAGGAAGTGACTTGAGCTGGCAACTCACTCAGACAGATAGTGCTGGAAACAGGACCAAACTCAGCGTGATGCCTCTAGTGCTAGATCTTCTATTATAACTGTGTGCCTGCTACAGAATGGTGTTAAACAGTGCTCTTGTCAGCAAATAAGAATAGGACGGGGAGGGAATGGTATGAGGTATGTAATATTGGTGCTTAAGACTGTTATCCAAAGCTCTAAGAATAAGATTTATTCATTCTTTCTATAAATGTTATTCAGGGACCAACATGGTGCCTGCTCCATACTAGAAACTTGATTACTCTGTGTTGAATGAATAAAAATGAATGAAAGAGGGAATACGTTAGGCAATTCACATATAATAGTGATTCTAAGAGAACTAATATTATGTATTACAATATATAAAAGTGAGATTTGTTAGTAGTAGATGCAAACAGATTTTGTTAACAAAATCTGAAATGCGTATGCATTTGATTCTCCCACTAGTACAGTCTTACATCAATAGTGATTCAGTCTTCTTTATAGTTCTGTCTGTGCTATTGGGAATACCTGGAGTGAAAGGCAAGAGTTTAGACAATCTTTGGCTTTACAATTCCTTCTTTTAATAAAATGTCCATCTGCCATGGCATGGAAATATTTTTGATTATTCTTTTTCCCACAAGGCATACAGTCAACATTCCAATAATTATTGAGCACCATTTACTTGTCAGAATTTAGGTTAATAAAGAGGGTGAACATGTTGGGCATGATGGCACATGCCTGTAATTCCAGGTACTTGGCAGGCTGAGACAAAGGATCACAAGTTTTGGGGCCAGCCTCAGCAATCTATCAAGACCCTGTTCCAAAACAAAGAATAAAAGGGTCTGGAGGTGTAGCTTAGAGGTAGAATACCCCTAGGTTCAATCTCATGTAACACACACACACACACACACACACACACACACACACACACACACAGAAATAGGATGAACAAAAACAGACATGGTCTCTGCCTCATGAAGTTTACAGTCTTATAGAAGATTAAACAAGCCAAGTCCTTAACACAAACTATGACCACAGTTCCAAGGTCTAAGAAGAGAAAAATGATTGCTATGAGAGAGTAGCAGAAGAGGACTGTTTTAGTAACCTTTCCCATTTCTGTGTCCAAAATACCCAATAAGGACAACTTGGAGGAGGACAGGTTTATTCGAGGCATGGTTCTAGAGGTTTCAGCTCATGGGGTCAGTATAACCTGCTGTGGCAACAGCAGGGTGTATGGTGGAAGGACATTACTGTCACATCATGGCAACTGAAAGCAGAAAGAGAGAGGAAAGAAGAGGCCCATGGACATATCTAGTCCCCAAGACCACACCCTCAAAGACCTGCATCCTTCAGCCATGCCCTACCTCTGAATTTTGCTGCTTAGGAACATGCTTTCAACACATAAACTTTTGGGAGCCATTTTAAATTCCAACTATAACAAGCATTTGGAGTTGGGTATAATATGCTTCTTCCTTCTGTCATCTGCCTCTGTCATTTCTTAAAGATACTTAAAGTTTTCCTTATAGTGCCATTTTGTGGTTGCACTGTTGGTAATCAGTTATTGTCTTTAAAACATCAGAATATCAGAAGCAAAGCTGCTTGCTTTTTTTGGTTATGCCATACTAATGAAATGAGTTAAGTGGGGGACCGGGAATACTCTGCCTTTATTATTTCTGAAGTCCTTTGAAGGGATACTTTGAGTATATGAATGTAAATACTTTGGTCATGGCTAATCCTTTGAGCAGTTAGGCAGATGTAAAAAGCTTTTAAAGAGATCTTTCTAGCCCCTAATATAGAATCTCTTGGCCTAAATAACATGTTTATGGGCTAGTGCTGGGGTCCTTGACCTATGTGACTGATTCTGGATCAACACATTCATCTGTGGACAACAAGCCCCGTGACAGATATTGAGCATGCTAAGATTCAAAGTGGAAGCCTTACTTTCCAGAAAGGGAGAAAAATCTGTGGCACTCTTTGCCTTTAATGTACTTTAGTATGAAAAAAATAGCTGTGATATTAGTTTCTTGGTAAACAGACCATAAAAATACTTGAGGGCACAGTTAAGATAATGCTATGTTCATATGTAAAGTTATCAATATCATTTTCTTTATTATGTGTGGGAAGAGGAGGAAGTAGGGTAGTATCCAGAGGGGAACACACCAAGTGCTATGTACATGTATGCTTCTGTCACTCCAAAACTCATTATGATATATAATGACAAAGCACCAATAAAAAATACAAGGGAGAGGGAATGGAAACTAGGATGAGGGACTAATAGGAAAAATACAGGGAGGACTATCAGATTCACTCCTGGTCCATATTACGACCTGTTAGGGTGCATTAAAAACAACAGCCTCAGCCGGGCATGGTGGTGCACACTTGTAATCCCAGTATTTGGGATTACAAGTACTTAATCTCCGCAAATTAGTGAGACCCTGTTTTAAAATAAAGAATAAAAAAATAGGACTGGGGGTGGGTAGCTTGGAGGTAGAATGCCCCTGGGTTCAATCCCTAGTATTGCAATAAAAAAAACCCCAAAACCCAAAAAACCCCCCAAAAACCAAAACCAAAAACAGATCAACAAACAGAAAACAACAGCCTCTGCTTAATTTATGCAAGAAGAAATTTATGGGAAGTATTATAGGAGCTGAATTGCAGGACTAGGGAAGTTCTAGGGGCCCAAAGATAGGAAATCATAGTCCCTGACATGCAACCAGCAACATCTGATCTGCTGCTGCTACTATAATGGACAACATGGCTACTTAAATTTAAATTAAATTTAAATCAAATAAAACTAACTGTTCAGTTTCCTAGTTGTACTAAGCATGTTTTAAGCCACATATGGGCAGTGGCTACCACATTGGCTAGTCTGGGTATACAGCCTTTCTTCATTTCAGAAAGCTTATTAGCTAAGTTTAGTAAGTCACCCAGTCACCCAGGAGTAATATATATATATATATATTTGTTTGTGTGTGTGTCTTCCTCTTATATGACATCAAGGCCATTTTATTTGTTTATCTATGGAAAGATATTGGGCAGAGAATGTGGAAAAGGAGAAATAACTACATATTTTGCCTTTTCTTCATTTTTACTATCAGCTGACATAATAGCATGGATAAATGTTGAGGTCACAATGTAATACATGCTGTGATTATAATTATATTGACAGCTTAACTTTGTATAATAATTGAAGTAGAAGCTTTTTACCAAAGATAACCAATAGAAAAAACTTATGGATTAATACAGAGCCATATTACGCACCATATTGCTTAACAAGAGGGAAAAGAATTAAAGTAAAACATACACAGAAAAGAAAATAACAGATTTGCTGTGTTGGTGAGACTATAGATGTTTTATTTTTAATTTGATTTTCATTACTGCTATTAAAGAAACACTACCACAGTAAACATTACTCAAGAGAACACTTGCCACATGTCTCCGTATGTACAGGAATATTTTAGACATTTTAGGCACAGAGAGATGAATATTTTGAGTTTTTGCTTCAGCAAAGGACCAAAGGGATCATTATAAATACTTTTATCTAGACTTAGTAAACTGTAATCAATTCAGAAAACCTGGTTTGGAGGGGAGAGGATTCTGATGGGCTTATTTTTTTGTTGCTGTGGTGGTAAAATGTTCATAACATAAAATTTACCATCTTATAATTTTTTTCCATTTTAAATGTACCAATCTATGGGATTAAGTACACTCACATATTTACATAATCATTACTACTATTCATCCTAAGAACTTTTTCATCATCCCAAATGGAAAGTTCCACCCACTAAACAATAACTCCCCATTTCCTCCTTCCTCAAACTCTGCCAACCACCATTCTACTTTGTGTGTATAAATTTGACAACTTTAGATACCTCATTTAAACAGAATTATGCAATATTTGTCTTTTTGTTTCTGATATAGTTCACTTAGCATAATGTCTTCAGGATCCAACTGCGTTATAGCCTGTGTCAAAATTCATTTCTTTTTAAGGCTGGATAATATTCTATTGTATTTGTATACGACATTTGTTTATCCATTCATCTATCAATGGACATTTCAGTTGTTTCTCCTTTTGCCTATTATGAACCCAGGGACATTCTACCTCTGAGCTACACCCTCAGCCCTTTTTATTTTTTGAATTTAGACTCAGTATTTTTTAATAGTAAAACTAGTGAACCCTCATAGCATATGTAAAATTTGAATCACTTTAACATACATTTTTAGGATCACATTTATTACATAAATGTCAGTCCAAGAAAGTGAAGAGATGAAGTAACACACAGTCAGAACTATGGCCCTCATTATGTGCCGGGGTCTGGCCCCTAGGCAGGTGTCAGGCATCTGTGTAGACAGGTGTGGATTGAGACGAGGTTGCAAGAATATGCACACCAGAGGAACTCAGGAAGTGCATCTACTTTATTGTTCTCCAATAGCTGTTTTTATAATTTTTTTTACAGTGAAGTTAACCTTGAGGCTACAGGCAGACAGTCAGACAGTTTGAGACAGTAAAGTTATTTTTTGAAGATTAAGCCGGTGTTAAAGGGAGAGATGTAACACCTTATCTGTTCTCGGGAAGATGGAGGGCTTTCTTTAACCCATTTGTCTTTGTTAGTTTAGTCTGTGAAGCTCTAGGAAAGAAATGTAGGAGTGAGCAAGGACTGCATGTGTTTTGATAATGTTTGTAAGTGATTATAGGATTTCTTATGTTGTTTGTGTGAAGGCATTATTTTTTCAGCTAATACAAAGAAATTACTGTTTATCCAGCCACTATCTGTTTCTAAGAAATTTTCCCTTATAATTAATGTAAAAACAAAACCCAAGGCACCCCAAATTTCCAGGATATAACATAATGCAAAATGGGATATGTCACGCACCCCTTTTTGGAATCAACAGCCTTGCAGGAATCCATTGGACCAAGCCTTGCTCAAGATCCAGTTATTAAGGAGCTGTGGCAACTATGTATGTAATAACCTTGCTAGAAAGTTTCAGGATGCTCTTCTACTCTGGAATGTTCATTGTGTTCAACATGATAATGTGCACAAGCCGCAAATGATTTTCACACAGCAAGAAGAACCTTCTTGGATGCTTAAGTAGAGAAGGATGACATGGTCCGGATGGCCAGATGTGGGACATCAGATACTTTGGAAATGTTTAATCAACAGATGTTCATGTGTTTATATAACTATAGAGTTATTGTATTGAATTTAAAGTGTCATACAGCCAGTGTCTAACGCTTAAGCATAGCAGGTCCTCCATATATGAGAATGAATAAATGAGTGAATATTGCTACAAAAGTTTCAGGCACAGTGTCACCATATCGCATGCCTATTCTATCTGCCTTCCAGACTCAGCTACAGCACTAAGTTGTCTTTAGGTAAGACTACCAACCCAACTTCACTCTTTCACTATTTCCTACTCAACTGATAAAATTGTGTCCTGCTCTGGACACAATTAGCTATTTGGAACACTTTTGGTAGTAAGCAGCATAAAACCTAACTACTATACCTTAACTTAAAGGTGCACAGTACAAACATTGTGCAACAACTCATGCACCTTGAAGGAACCAAGCTTTTCAGATAGTTCTGTTCTGCCATTCTTAGCAGACTGTGTTTTATCTTTATGCTTGCAGCCTCAGTTGCAAGATGACAGCTGTATTTCTAGAAATACAGCTTACTAGAAATTTCTATTTCTAGAAATACATGCTTACTCCATGAAAGAGGAAGGGAGAAGAAACAAAACAGTAAGCACATATTCTGTTCTTAGCCTACTTTTATTGGTGCATTGTAATTATACATCATAATGAAGTTCAGAGAGATAGAAACATACCTGCACACAGCACTAGATGTGTTTACATCTGGATCCCATCCCATTCTCTCCTCTTCCCCATACATATTACTAAAATTTGTACTGATATTTTTGCATATGTACATAACATTATTTAAACCACTTCCTTAATTAAGTCTCCCTTTTCTCCTCCCCACCTAATTTTTATTTTAAGTTTCTCCTTATTCGCAAATGTGTCATATGACTGGTTTTTATTAAAAGACTGGAAAAATAATTATTTTTAGCAGATCATATTTCTTCTACCAAAAAACTAGGGTTCTGTTAGCAACCTAAAGAGGGAAATAGCTGGACATGGCAGTGCATGCATATACTCTCAGTACTTGGTAGGCTGAGAGAGGAGGATTGAAGGTTCAAGACCAGCCTTAGCAATAGTGAGACTCTCAGCAACCTAGTGAGACTCTGTTTCAAAATATAAAACAAAAAGGGCTGAGAAGTGTAGATTGGAGGTAGAATGCCCCTGGGTTCAGTCCCCAGTAAAATACAAACACACACACACACACCAAATAGTTGTTGGGTAAATAGATTTGTTATACCAACTAAATTATAACACTCATGGCCACAAAGTCCATGTTTTCTACTTTGGTCTTTATCGTACCCCCCACCCCCACCCCCACACACATACTTAACCATATAAGAGAACTAAAGGCTTGCTGACAGTTGATTCCACTGGAAGTAGTTACTAGGAGAGCCAGGGCTTTTGTCCAATTATACAAATTCAGAGAAGTTTGCTCCTTTGATCCCTGGTACTTTTAGTAACAACCAGACCTTCACCTTGAGACAAAACTACTGTATTTCTACCCAAGGGAGCTGCATGGCTCATTAAGGGTTCCTTTTAGATGCCAAGGCTCATCATCAAACTATCCCTGACAAATTTTAATTTTAGTAAAAGTAATTGGCTTAATAGGAATCAGATTGACTTCCAGGTTTCAGAATAGCCTCTAATAGTTCATAATATTCCTGCTACTCAGGGGATTCAAAATGATATTGCTAAAGATGGTTATAGGATGTAGGAGCTAATAGTGAGGAGTAATTAAAGGTCTTCTATATATATATTCCTGTTTTAAAGGAAGGAGATAGGGAGTGCCCTATAGAAGTTATAGGCTTCTGGGAAAGGTAACATCCCTTAGAAATTTAGGATTTTAATTTAATTCAAAAGTTAAAAATTTTCTACTCCACATAGGGGCAAACCCCATGAACAACAGAGGTATAAATATCCAAATAGAATGGGGGAAAAGACTAACATAAGAAGTTGTATATCATATCATTAAAAGCACAGCTTTGGAGTAAGGCCTGGATTCATATTCCATTCATGATGTTAGTTTTTAGACCTTAGTCAATTTATTTAACCCTTTGTAGTTAAAAGTTAGTCAATTTATTTATCCCTATTCTGGAAATGGGAGGCAATAATTAGTATCTTCACAGAATTGAGACAAGAGTTAACATAAGATAGTGAATGTAAAGCACATAGCCTAGAGCTAGGAAAATATAAACCAACCTATTAAGATGCTTGTTTAAGCTAGCATGGGTAGATTTTATGTGATTGCTGAATCCTCTCACTGAGCGAGGAAACGTGATATTTTCACAAAACACAAAAGGTCATTAGGAGGTAACTGAAAAACAAACAAACTAACAAACTAGGAAATGTAAAATGTTTCCTCAAAGGAGTATAAAACCCACCAATCCCAAGTGCTCATCTACTACATAAAGCTTCTGGTTCTAGGGACAGAATGAGGATTTTGTCCACGTCTTCCAAAGGTGTTAGACTTAAATATAACTGGGACCTCCATTCTTATCCACTGGCTGGTACAGCTAGGTAATGTTGGTATTATACTTCTTACTGACTAACCACAATGTGATTATCAAAATGCAAGAGTTTTGCATGCCTCCTGTCCGGCAGATAGCTCAACAACGGCTATTTGTCTTTCAAGGTCATCTGCACCTAATCCAAATGAAAGAAGCCCACTTGTGCATCAACAAGTCTCCTGAGGCTTTACCAGAGGAAAAAACCAAGTGTGGTGAGAGCATAGGAAAGGGTCATGCCTGGCTTTGGAGGGAGGAGACACCGAACTTAGTCTTGAAGATTTCTGCTTCTACTAGTGGAAATCTCCAAATCAACCATGCTGGTTACAGGAGAGAAGAAAAATAATTACAGAGGATGGAACAACTTTGTTTTGATTTTATCTTGGGTTGACTGGCAGGAAGGCAGAGCAGAAAGGACCATTGTGAGAGAGGCAGGTGGAGTTTTACTCATAGTAGGCCTTTAATGTCATCCTAAGAAGAGGAGGGGTCTGCTGAGGCAGGTTTGTAGAATGGCAAGTGGCATGTTGTGGGGAATTACATAGAGTTCCTGGATTTCCAAAAATACAGGCCTCATAAAAAGACGTGTGTATTTGCCTTTGGAAAAAGCTTGGACAAAATCCTCTAATTCTGTCCCTGGGTCTAGTAGCTGTATTTAGTACCCTGCCATGGGATTGGTGAAATTTATACTCCATTGAGAAAAGTTTTGCATTTCCGTGTGTGTGTGTGTGTGTGTGTGTGTGTGTGTGTGTGTGTGTGTGTGTGTTTTCTTCAGTCATTTTCTAATGACCTTCTGTGCATTGTGAAAATATCACTGGGTGGGAAGTGGGAGGGTTCTCGGTTTCATAAAATGTCATAATCTGCCCATCCTGGGCTTTTTCTGATCCCTGATTTCTGACTAATGTTTTATGATGTACATCAGTAATTGACAGTAGTCAAAAATGTGCAGGAATTTAAAGCATATATTTGTAGTTGCCTGAGGAGTCAATAAAACACATGACTGTGTTCTCTTCTCCATTGAAAAGATTTTCTTTCAAATAAAGTGCATGGCCATTGTCCAATGCAGAACAACTTAATAGGAGATGGTGGCCAATTGATCAGCCAAGGGCTATTATCCCTGTGTCCCCGTAGCCAAAATTGCACACCTACTCATTCAGAGCAATAACAGCTTCCCATTAGCATTCTTCTCCCTTCATCTCCTTCACTTGGACCAAAGCTGGCATCATAAAGTCAATGATTTGGTTCATGAATTTTTTATTTCCTCTTTGCTGTTAACTTGAAACTGTCAAGTACTCCTCCCCTTCCTCCAGGGCTCCATTTTCCCACGACAACTCTCCTAGACTAAGTCTCAGAGACCCTTGGAGGTGGAGGCCACAACTTGAGATATGGGTTTGTCCGTAACTGCCCCGTGGCTGAATGATGATCAGGGAGAAAGCCTCTTGGAACAGTGCACAATGGGGTTGGGGAAGGATGGAAACTCTCAGAAGTGGTGTCATGACCCTCTTTGTGAAGCCATCCCAGTGCTAGGTGCACATCTTCACACACAGTCACAGATGGCATTTTTCATGGGGCATGTCCAGAGAGTCCCTGGGTGATAATTAGGTTGCTGCCTTAGCTGCTAAAAAGCCCATTTACCCATCATTAGTGAGAAACTTCTCTGCTGCAATTACCTCTTTCCAGTGCCAATAAAGTGCTAATAGCAGCTCTAAGCTCAGGCACACTCTCTTTCATGGAGTAACTCCGATTTCTATCCACACTGATTTTATGCTCACAAAATATTTTACTTCTGATTAACCTATAACATTTTTTAAGTCTCTTTTTGTGTTGACAGACCAGGGGAAGTCAATAAATGGGTATGTGGGCAGTTCGGGGCAACGATTACAATCTTGGGTTAGGGACTTGATCTAAAATTCTTTAAAGCAGTATTCCTTCTCATTCAGTCCCTCCTATTAGTTGAAAGTCAACTGGTTAACTGTTCTTACACTGAGAATATATGTAAAAGGTAAAGCCTGTGCCTTACCCTTTTGCCTTTGGGTATTATCATTATAATGCAGACTTGAGACTTGCTTAAGGGTTTTCTCAAGAGGCCAGAGTTCACTAATTTTTGTATTTTGGAACGTCTGATGAGCAAGATAATGCCCCTATGAAGAGGCCACAAGGGAAGGCTGACTTGAGTCAGTGTGTAAATGCACCAGCCCCCTTTTATCTAGAGTGAGATAACTCTGAGGATTATATTTCACTCTAACTCTCATAATTCCCCTGAGGATCAAGCTTAGTTGTTCTAGTAGTTCAATAACTTACCTTCTTGCTCTTACTTTTCCACTCTTTTGCCTGTGTTTGCAGGGATTACCCTCAAAATAATACTCATGAATCCTTGTTTCAGAATCTGTTTCCAGGAGATAAAATACCATCAGGAGTGCCAGAATGGATTGTGTTACAATAAGAAAGCACAATACTGGGGATAAAATTTCTGAATTTCAGGATAATACTCTATAGCAGTTATGTAACAGATATGTCTTTTTAAAATTTTTATTTATTTAATTTTTAAATTTTTTTTATTGGTGCATTGTAATTATACATCTTTGTTAGGCACAAGCTGGTAAAGGCATACATGCACACATTTCTCATTTAACCCTTCCCTAATTCCCACTCTCTTGGCCCTCCCTCTTTCTCAGGTTCAGTTTAGTGATTGACATTGCTATGTTTGTGAAAGTACATCATGTGAATTAGGGTGCTCCCCACCCATCACCTTCAGTTAAGTCATCTTCTTTGGAGAAACATTAGAACAGATATGTCTTGACAGAAAATAATTCAAATGTTGGCCTTAAGGTTCAGCAAATTATATGTAAAGTTTTCTCATGAGTCCAAGTGAAGTTTATGTTACAATGTGGGGATATCTTTGGCCTGAAGATAGCTGTTTGGCTCCAGTCACTTCACTAAAAGAAGTGGCACTTCATTGAATTTGATCATTAAGATGATCAGGACAGTTAAGTTGTAATGAGAAGTTATATGTCTTGATAATCCAAGACGATTGACTGGATACAGATCAGTCAATTTTTTAAATTTAAGCTGGGAATGGTGCTATACTGTACTGGGAATGGTGTTGTACTATAATCACAGTACTTGGGAGATTGGTACACCAACTTAGCAAGGTCCTTTGAAACTTAGTGAGAACCTGTTTCAAAATGAAAAATAAAATAGGGCTGGGAATGTAGCTCAGAGGTAGAATGACCCTGAGTTCAATCTCCAGCATTGTGTGGTCAGTTGCTTTTAGCTTACAGCAGTAAGAATCCTGACTGAAACAAAGTGATTAGACTATGAAGACTGCCTCCATAAATAGATTAATTGTATTATCATGGGAGTGGGTTGGTCATAAAAAGCAGAGACCATTGTAATCCCAGCATTTGGGAGGCTGAGACCGGAGGAACCGGGTTCACAGCCAGCCTCAGCTACCTAGTGAGGCACTCCGCAACCTAGTGAGACCCTGTTTCAAAATAAAGAATAAAAACTAGGGCTGGGGGTATAGCTCAGAGGGAGAATGCCTCTGAGTTCAATTCCCAGTACCAAAAAAAAAAAAAAAAAAAAAAAGACCAGCCTGAGCAATTTAGATTCTCAGCAACCTAGCAAGACTTTATTTCAAAATAAAAGATAAAAAGGGCTGGGATGTAGCTCGGAGGCAGAATACCCCTGGATTCAATCCCCAGTACTGAAAAATAAATAAGTGAATAAATAAATAATAAATAAATAAAGTGGGGGGAGGGAAACACCCTAATGCACATGATGTACTCTCACAAACATATCAAAGTCAATCACTGAATTGAACTTGAGAAGGAGGGAGAGGGAGGGACTGAGGCGGGAATTGGGAATTGGGGAAGGGCTAAATGAGAAATGTGTGCATGTATGCCTTTACCAACTTGAACCTAACAAAGATGTATGATTACAATGCACCAACAAAAAATAAAATTAAATAAAAAAATTTAAAAAGTAGGACTGAGGATGTAGCTCTGAGATAGAATGCCCCTGGGTTTGATCCTCAGTCACACACACACACACACACACACACACACACACACACACACACACACACCATGTCATCTGCAAACAGGGACAATTTAACTTATTACTTTCCAATTTGAATGCCTTTCCTTTCTTTTTCTTGCTCTAGATAGGACTTTTAATACGATGTTGAATAGAAGTGGAAAGAATGGGCATTCTTGTCCTGCCCCTGACTTTAGAGAAAGAGATTTCAGTTTTTCATTATTGACTATAATAATGTCAGCTATGACTTTATACCCTGTATTATGTTGAGGTATGTTCCTTATATACCTAATTTGTTGAATATTTTTAAAATCAGGAAATAATTTGGGATTTTATCAAATGCTTTTTTCTGCATATGCATATTTTGAGATGGCTATACAGTTTTCTTGTAATATCCTTGTCTGGTTTTGGTACAAGGTAATTCTGGTCTTATGAATGATTTTTGGAAATTTTCCCTCTTCAAATATTTTGGGGAAGAATTTTAGAAAAGGATTATATGTTATTTAGTTTTCTGTCACTGTGACAAAAACACTTTAGATAAATCAACTTACAAAGAGGGGAGAGTTATTTTGATTCATGGATTTAGAGAGATTTCAGTCCATGATTCTTTGTCCATTGGTTTGGGCCAGTGGTGAAGCAGAACATCATGGTGTGGCAGAGCCAAGCTTCTCACCTCAACGTGATTGGGTAGCAAAAGAAGAGAGAGGAAGGAGCCAGGGCCTCAACAGCCCTTTCAAAGGCACACTCCCAATTACCTAACTTCCTTCCAGTATGCCCCACCTCCTAAAGGTTCTATTACCTCCCGGTAGTGACACAGGTAGACAATCAAGACTTTAGTATATGGGATCTGGGGAGAGATTTGTGATCCAGACTATAACAGATTGGTATTAGTAATTCTTTGAATATTTGGTAGAATTTTGTAGTGAAGCCACCAGGTCCTGGACTTTTTTGGGGGAGGATGGGAGAATTTTATTTCTGATTAAATGTTACTATTTATCATTGGTGTGTTCAGATTTTCTATTTTTTCATGATTCAGTCTTGGTGGATTAATGGTTCTAGGAGTTTATTCACTTAATCTAGGTTATTCAATTTGTTGACATATAATTGTTCATAACAGACTCCTTTGAAACTTTATATTTGTTTTGTCACTAATAATGTCTCCTCTTTTCATGTATCATTTTATCTTTTGAGGCCTCTCTCTTTTTTCTTAGTCTAGCTAAAGTTCTATTGATTTTCTTTTTCCTTTTTTTTTTGGCTTTTCTTTTTTCCTTTTTATAGACTCACATCATAATGTAGTTCATAGAGATAGTGACATATATGCACACAGCATTTGGCGAGGTTTTCCTCCAGCTCCCCCTCCACTCCCTCTTCCCCATACAAGATATTGAGATTGGCGTTGATATTCTTACATATGTACGTAATAATGATGGAAGTGATTTCTTCACTAAATTTCCATATCCATGCCCCCCTTCTCCCAGACCATCTCCCTAGCTCCACTGAAGTTTCTCTTCCATTATCTGAAGTCCCTCTGGTATCTCAATTATTTTATAGCTTCTGCATATGAGAGAAAAACCCTCACTTTCTGTGACTGGCTAATCTCTCTTAACATAATGTTCTCCATGTCCACCTATTTTCCTGCAAATGTTATAATTTTTTTCTTTATTACTGAGTAGAATTATATTGTGTGTGTGTGTGTTTATGTGTGTGTGTGTATATATATATGTATATATATTCTTATAGTGTATATATATATGTATATATATATATTCTTATAATTTTCTCTCCACTATAGCCATCACTGTGGTCTGCTTTATATACCTTGGCTTTAGATAAAATTGTTTAAAACACATTCCTTCTCTTAAATTTTATAGGAACACTTATACTATTAAGAGTTGGAATAAAGCAATTTCTACATCTGAGACTGTAATTTATAGAGAATAGAAATACATTTGGCTCATTGGAGCCAAATTTATATTGGCTCCAGAGGCTTCAGCCTCTGAGGGCTATAAAGTGCAAGAATATGGCACCAGAATCTGGTAAGGGCCTCGGTGATGTGTCAACCAATGGAACAAGAGAGCAAGTGGGGGCGGAACTTACTTTCATAACATTGCATTCTCACGATAACTATCTGACCTAACTCCCTCTTATTAGGCTCCATCTTCCAACATTATTTCATTGAGAATTAAGTTTCTGAGACATGAACTTTGGGCAATGCATTCAAGCCATAGCAATGTTAAAGTGGCAGTTGGTTCAGATCCTAATGACTCTCGTTCAGCTGAATCTTCTATTTCCCACCTAGCATATTTCTGCTAATCTTATGGATGGAAACTTAGTTTGCCTTCATTCTAGGACCACATTTTCCATCTTTCTTTGTCAACCCATAAGAGGATACAGGTTAGGACTGATCAAGAGGCAGAGAGGAAGCCCAGTAAATGCTGCTGATTCTGAATGGGTTTGCTTTCTGAATTTGCCCAAGGTTAGGATCATCTACTGGAATAAATGCCTCTATGTCTCAACAGAGAAGGTAATTCTGAATGGGGATTTTTCTAAGGTTCTGTAGCTCTTGGTACTTTTTTCCCCTAACCATGCTTCCTTCTTTCCTGGGAGAGGCATGAACTGAATTTGTGTGTGGAGCTCATGACTATGCCATCCTTTCTCAGCAGAGCAAGGGCATTTGCTCCATATGTTTACTTTCATTATTAATAATGTGTTCAAATTTCAGATGAATATTATGCTAAATTATTCATGGGCTTCTGAACCCAGGGACTTTCTACCTCTAAGCTATACCACCAGACCTTTAAATTTTTTTTGTTATTTTGAAATAGGGTCTCAATTTTTGAACATCTTGCTAAATTGCTGAGCTTGTGATCCTCCTGTCTCAGATTTCTAAGTATTTGAATTATAAGTGTGTGCCACTGTGCCTGGCTTTGAGGACTTTTTTTTTTTTTAATGTGAATAACACTCAAATTACAGTTGTGAGGCTGGTTGGAAGGAGGTAGAGATGTGGTAATATAATGAGTTTTAGGTGTGATTCCTTAAAAAAGAAAGGATCAGTTACTGTCCTGAATGAATATTATATCACTCAATAACTTGGTCACAAGGTCCTTTTCCAGATTTGCTTGCTTGCCAAATTTCTCGGTACTCTTCAGCACCATCTTTGAATATCCCCTGACACTATGTAGATATGTGGTAATACCAATGCCAACCTCAGTATCTTGTATGGGGAAGGGAGAAGTGGGGAGAAAACTAGAGGAAAACTCACCAAGTGCTGTGTGCATGTATGTTACAATCTCTGAACTACATTATGATGTGAGACTATAAAACACCAATAAATGTGTTAAAAAATAGGTTCACCTCAAATGCTAACATGAAACTATTACTCATGACTACTAGGAGTGATGTTGAAGAATAACATTACACAAAAACTAATCAATTTACAATATCTACTCTTAGTTGCCAACTTTCCCACTGTTCTTTATCTTTGAAGCTGCAGTCCCTTTCTTACTATCTTTTTCCACCTGAACAACTTCAACACTATCCCTGCTGCCACTCTTTTCCTCCCTCAACTCTTGTTTCCATACAACTTCCAGACTTCCAGTAAATTTCCCCAAGGGTATTAGGGCATTTGGGTGGGACCATTCTTCATTGTGTGGGACACTGAATTATATTTGGCATCCCTAAATGCCAATAGTGTACTCAAATCATTATGACAATCCAAAATTTCCCTACATGTTTCCAAATGTCTCCAGTGGATAGCTCTACTGCCTCTGTTGAGAACTATTGCTAACATAATATTTAAGGAGTAAAAACTTTCATCTCATGTTGGATTAAAATTATATGATGATAAAAACAAAATAGAAACTAATAGTGTTTCTATAACTTCACATTTCCATATCTCCACCCAGTTCCAAGTAAAACAAAACCCCAGCAGATAGGTAAGAGAAATTCCAACTCTTCACCATGTCTCAAACCAAGTCATGAAATCAAGGAGAGCTTAGAGCAACATATTCCAAACTCTTAAAGAACAAGTTCCAGCCAAAGACTAGTATTTTGTTTAGAGTTTTTGTATCTATGCTCATCAATGATATTGGTCTGCAATTTTCTTTTCTTGATGTACCTTTATTTGGTTTTGGTATTAATGTGATACTGGCCTCATAGAAGGAGTTTGGAAGAATTCCATCTCTTTCAATTTCACAGAATCATTTATGAAGTATTAGGACTAGTTCTTCTGTAAAAATATTTTAGAATTCAGTTGGAAACTCATCTGGGTCTGGGCTTTTCTTTGATTGCAGAATTTTTATTGTTTCTATTTATTTGCTTGCTATTGGCCAGTTTACCTTTTTTTTATACCCTCTTGGTTCAATTTAGGTAGGTTGTATGTGTTTAGAAATCTGTTGATTTCTTCAATGTTTTCCAGTTTATTGGAATATAAATTATCAAAATAGTTTCTGATAATCCGCTGAATTTCCTCCACTGTCTGCGGTGATGTCTCCTTTTTCATTTCTGATTTTAATAATTTGATAATAATTTAATAATTTCTCTCTTTCTTTTGGTTAGGTTGGCTAGGGATTTCTCAACCTTTTAATATTTTCAAAGAACCAACTTTATTATTTGTTGATCTTTTGTATCTTTTATTCTGTATTTTATTTATTTCTGCTCTGATTTTAAATTTAATTATTTTAATTATTTCCTGCCTTCTGCTGACTTTGGGATTGGACTGTTCCTTGAGGTGTGTAGGTATGTCATTAGGTGTTTATTTGGTAACTTTGTTTTTCTTATATGGGCACTCATTGCTGCAAATTTTCCTCAACACCACCTTCAAAATGTCCCATAGATTTTGGTACATCATATACTAAAATTTATTTAATTCCAGAGATGTTTTCATTTCTCCCCTTATTTCTCTTCTGATCCATTCCTCATTTCAAGAGTGTATCATTCAGTATTCATGTATTTATGCAGTTTCTTTTGGTCTTCGTTTTGTTGATTTCTATTTTCATTTCATTGTGATTTGAAAATTGCAGGTAATGATATTACATCTTTTGACTTTGCTAGTGCTTCCTTTGTGGCCCAGGATGTGTTCTTTCTTAGAGAAGGTTCCATGGGTAACTGAGAAGAATGTGTATTCAGCTGTTGCTGGTTGAAATATTCTGTATATGTCCATTTGGTTTATGGTGTTCTTTAAGTCTGAAGAATCTTTACCCATATTTCCTCTGGAAGTTCTTTTTAGTGGCATGAGTGGTGTGTTAAAGTCTCCAAATATTATTGTGCTTGTGTCTATTTGAGACCTAGTGTCCCAAAGAGTTTGTTTTACAAATGTGGCCATAAATGTTTACTATCTTCTTGCTGGATTGTTCCTTTTATTAATGAGAAGTGCCTTTCTTTGTCTCTTCTGATGTGTTTTAGCTTAAAGTCTGTTTTGTTGGATATGAGTATTTGCTATCCCTGCCCATTTTCAGTCTCCATGTGCATGGTATGTCTTTTTCCATCCTTTTACCTTTAGTATATGAATATCTTTGGCTTAATGTGAGTTTCTTGTATCATATAGTTGGATATTGCTATGGCTTGAGTTGCTCTTTCTCTTCAAAACTTATGTTGAAATTTGATTTCCATTTTGATAGAATTAGGAGGTGGGACTTTTGAATGATGAGTGGGCTTGAAGACTTTGCTTTCATGAGTGGATTAATGTCATTACCATGAGAATGGATTTGTTGTAAAAATGCAAGTTTGTAAAAATGCAAGTTTGTTTTTTTTCTCTCACTTTTTGCCATGGAATGACTCAACGAGAAAGCCCCTGCCAGATGCTGGCACTTTGATATTGAACTTTCCAAACTCCAAAACATGAGCCAATAAATACTATTCATTATAAAGCCTCAGGTATAGCAGCATAATGACTAAGAGAGATGCCAATATTTTCTAACTGCAAAAGAGGGATTTTTAAATGTACTTTTTTTTGTATCACAGTTCGCTTTATCCCTCTCCCTAAACAGAGTTACTGATCAACACCTAGGTAAACTGTTAAAAAAAATAAAGGTGAAATGGCTTGTAGGGAGCAACTCTTGGCATTTGCCACAACTTATCCCTTGTTTTTATGATTAAGGATGAATACAAGAGAAGTGCAGAAACCTAAAATGTCTACTCCATTACTAGCATCTTTAAGAACATTTTCCCCTAACTTTTGGCTTAATTATCTAGAGATTTGGCTCTGCAGTAGGTGCCATCACTTCTTCCTAAATCTATAACATTTTTCACACGGAAATGCAGGAAAGTCATGTTGCTCCATACTGACAAAGCCCTGAATGACACCAGAGCCCCTATTATCCTAAATATAGTGCTTCAGTTAGTGATAGAGTCAGATGGAGAACGTAGGCATTTGGGACCCCTCACTGTGTGGAAATATGGCTTCTGGAGATATACTTATGGTTGTGGAATCTGAACGTGAATAAAGACAAATGAAGAAACTGGTCAACTCTTCACACTGTGGAAGTAGCTCCTTTATTTACCTGCTTCAACATATCTTCTATCCATACTTACCTAGTGAATGTCCCAAAATGACCTCTTGACTGTCTATGTGGAAATGCAGGTTGCCCAGCTCATCACGATCTGGGACAGGTACCCCAGTTCTTCACTAATGCCTAACTGTCTCCCAGGTACTTCATTGGACAGATTAGTAGAAACAACCATTATTTCTTATTACATCTTTGGGTGACAGGTCATTTTTTCATGTGTTCAAGAAATGCAACATTGTCTATTTGTTTATACCTAAACTTAATTTTTTCCGAGTCTCCATTCTCATGGGTGATGAAAATTCTAACCAATGATGGGTTTGCACTTTCAAAGAATTGAGTCTAGTTCTGAGGACTTCTCTAGTCTTGAAGGAACAGGTTTATTGCTATCTGTTTGAAATCTTCTAGCCTGTGTTTCCCCTAGAAGCAGACCTGAGATAGAAACTTGTGTGCAACTTGTTTATTTGGAACCTGACTTCAGGGAATGAAGAACATAGGGAAGAATCATAACATTATTTGTTACAAGTCTGTTACAGTGCTCAAGCCCACCAGAACCCTCATGAATATGTGAAGATGGTCCTTATTCCTTGCTCTTTCTCCCATGGAATGAGGCTTATCTCATAGGATGGAGTAACTCCGTCATACTTCTAAGCTACTTCCCTGTTCTTATGTCTGGGCTCCCACTTTTCCTTCTCCTCCTGTTAGTATTGTTGGAGAAGCTGTAGTGAAGAAAATGAAAGGAGTAAAGTATGCATTTGAGCAAAATGTTGTCAGTCTGAAGTGGGTCAAAGCCATCAAAAAAATGAGGAGTGTGACCAGGAGAATATGAGCAAGGCACACAAGATATCCTATCAATGGATTAAGAAATGGGTACTACAGCTGGGCGTAGTGGCACACACTTGTAATCCCAGCATTTGGGAGGCTGCGACTGGAGGATCTGGGTTCGTGGCCAGCCTCAACTGCTTAGTGAGGCCCTCTGCAACTTAATGAGACCCTATTTCAAAATAAAGAATAAAAAAATAGGGCTGTAGCTGTAGCTCGGAGGTAGAATGCCCTTAGGTTTCATCCCCAGTACTGGGGGGAAAAAAAGAGAAATGGTACTTTGGTCCTCTGCTTGGGGGACATGTGTCATGTCCCTACCACTTGAAGCAGGTGGAGAATGATCTTCCCTATGCTGGACTGGAGGATACTCTACTTCTGGGCCTCCATAAAATTTTTGTTCTCATTGGAGCTCTATAAGGTTGCCTGGCATGAGCAATCTAGATATTCCACGCAGACATGTTTCTTTACAAGTGTCCAGGGGCCTCCCTAGCTCTCACCAGAAAGGACAGCACAGGTCTCTACTTGGATCAGGATGGGGGGATGAGGAATGTTGACAGAGTACAAGACACTGCTTTCTCAGATGTTCTAAGTTCCTGACATCCTGTCTCTCTTCAAAAGCAAGAGATCTCTTCTAACTTGGAAGGTGGAAAACTACTTTTTTTTGGTTCTGTTGTATATGTAGTGCTGGGGATTAAGCTCAGGAGTATTCTACATCTGAGCTACCCACCCCCGCCCCCAGCCTCATTTTATTTTTCATTTGGAAACAGGATATAACCAAGTTGCTGAGAGGTTTGTTGATGAGGCTGGCTCTGAACCTGTGAACTTGCTGTCTCAGCCTCCCAAGTACCAGTATTACATGCATGCATTATTTTCCTGGCACTTTTGTCTTTCCCTGGGTATTGTTCTTAGGCAAGGATGCATGTAAAAGGTAATGCCCAAAAGGACATAGACACAAGACCAATAGCATCTGCTTTAACTCTTTTTGCTCACTCTTATTTTTCTACCCAATCTTTCATATAGTTAACAGAACTTGAACTAGTGTTTGGAAAGGCGGAAAGAAAAGGTGTACAATGATGCTTGTAATCCCAGTACTAGGGAGGCTAAGATAGGAGGATCACAGGTTCACAACCTGTCTCAACTACTTAGTGAGGCCCTCTGCAACTTAGTGAGACCTTGTTTCAAAATAAAAGGAATAAAACAGGCTGGGGTTGAAGCTCAGAGGTAGAATGCCCCTGGGTTCCATCCCCAGTACCAGAAAAAAAAGAAAAAAGAAAAGAAAATCTATAAGAAAGGGTATACAATGAAATTTTGTGGAAAAACACTTTTAGTTAATATGTCTAAAGAATGTTCCAGTAGTTTTGCTTATTGGGAAGGCTAATGGTGTCTTTCATGGGCAGTGATACTGTGCTTTCACTTGTCTGCTTTTAGGAACTAAAAAAATCATCAAGTGATCAAGTGTTCATGGTACCTGCAAGACTAGGGATTTGTCAGTTAGCAGGTGGGTAGATGTTATTCTCATTTACACACTAACCTTGTTAGTTTAAGAAGGCAGCTCAGCACCATTTTAAGAACTAGATGCTGGGAATGGTTACTCAGGTCCTGCTACAAAACCCTGGCTTAGCTGTTCAATTACTTTGTTTTGGGGAAATATGTACAGAGTCCCAAAGCCTCAAGTTCTTCTCTAACATGAAAATAGTAAAGCAGGTATCTCATTTGAAGATAAAATGAGTGAATGCATTTGAATAATGCATTAACACAGCTTCAGGTCCATAGTAGATACTTAATCACAGTTGAATTTGATAGGGGCCCACTTATGAGCCAGTATGTGTTAGATGGGCAGTGTCACTTTTGAATACTATCATCAAAAAGAACACATTCACCTGGCACGGGAGAGCCACCATTCTGGACCTGCATACATTTGACCTTGCCTCCATTTGCTATATTGCATTTATGATTGTCATAGGTAGTCATCTGGCCCTCAAGCCCTCAGGTTACTTGGCTGTTTTCAGAGGAAAGTCTTCATCCCTTTTCCCTATAGCCATGCTTGGGTAAAAGTAGACTGGAGAGGAACACTATGCCTGGTCTCACTTCCCTGATATCTTGGGGACCCCTGACCCCTGCCTTTTGTGGGAGAGCAGGCTCCACTAGGCCTCATCACAATGCCCACTGCTGAACTCACCAGCCTGTGGTAGAATTAGGTGCTGAACCTTGTTTAACTGTGACAAATCAGAGCATGGGTATTGAAATTCTCCCATTCTAACTGGTAATGAACTGTTGCTCTGAGAAACCAAAGTCCTGTCCCCTTGTCCTGGCCACCCTGCTCCTTCCCCAGGATCTCATGAAGATTCCCTAGTAAATAGGCAATGCAGGCCTAGAGTATGCCTGTGGACATATTCTTGGCCAGCTCCATCCCAGTAGGTCAGTGGGGTCCATACATGGTTGTTAAGTAGTTTGATTCTCTCTCCTGAGCACGTAGTAAGTGACTAGTCATCAATTGCCAAGTTAAGTGTTCTATGGATAGTGGTCAATAGCAGTGGATATTTCTAATTAAAGAATGCTCCCTTCCAGTCTCCATTTGGGAGTGTTCTTATCAGTTTTATCTCTGCAAATCCAAACTTGACATATTTTTCTTGACTCAGATCAGCAACATGAAGTAAGAGCTAGATGGGACCAATTCTAATAGAACTTACTCATTTATGAAAGAAGTAGTCTGAGCTGGGCATATAGCTCAGTGGTAAAGTACTTGTCTAGCATGAATAATACCCTGGATTTGATGCTCAGCATTGAACATAAGGAGGAAATTGAGTCCTGAAGCTAGGAAATGACTCCCATAAGGTGCCAGGCATCCAAGAAAAGTTTCTGACTTTTCTCAACAGCTGTTTAATCATTGCTGCTTGTTGAATGCTTCCTTTCCCCCGGAACCCTTAAAGTTCCAAGTTTATTAGTTGCTTATTATAGGATGGATGTGTCCTAAAGATTTTTCATGTATTATAGCATACTTAAGTGGTAAGTTCTGCTATCACACCCATTTTGTAATGAGGAAACTGAGGCTTACAGTGCTCAAATTATTTGCCAAGTGCCCTTAGGAAGTAATTGGTGGACTTAACTGCCATACTTTGCATTTTCTTTTTTAGTTATACTCTTCCTTGTATAATAAATTCTTTTGTCTTATGAGGCATCATCTTAGTATTGCCTCCCTCCCCTAGCATAATCGGAGATAGGCACCTGATAGGTGCTTAGCAAATGTTTATTAGGTGAGAGAATGAATTTATAAATGCTATGAACAGTGAACCATGATATGAGATGAAATTTATTCATAGTTCATATTTACTTGGAGAGGCAGTTGTTTCCATTTGGATATAAGCTGAAAAGTGATTTAATAGTGCTTACAGTGGAGCCAGAATTACTGTTACTAGATAAAAGGATATTCCTGTAACCCTGAGACTATAAATACAATCTTTGAAAGTTTACATGGCTTTTCAGAAAATTCTGCACAGTGGGAAGTTTAAATGAATTTCCTCTCAGTTATAAGACACTTATTAAGGGAGCTTTCACCTATATTTGCCACACAATTTGCTGCTGGAAAACTCCATCATTATTTGAGTCAGAGGGCAAATTTTCCCGTCTAATTATCCAACTCAGTGGCTGAGGCTCCAAGTTGAAGATTGAGAGTTTCTTCACAGTTGTTGTAGTCTACCTGGCTTGTCTTTAAAGATGGTGTGTGAAAATTTGAGGAGGCGCTGAAGAGTTCCTCAGCAATGTCACCTCCACTGTGACCTGCCAAAGCCATTTATATGTGAATGAGAATATAATTCAACAGTAACTTAATTTTAGTTCTAGAGAGAAAAGTCCCTTGTAAAATATCAGTTTAGACAATTTTTCCTTCAGGTTTTGATTTTAATTGAACACCCACTGTGAACATTGATAGTCCATGTTTGCAAGATCAACCCAGAGACATAGTTCAAGGTAATTACCATGTTCAGTAGGCAAGTGTTCACTCTTTTTCAGTTGTAAGAGATCCTCTGTGTTTTAGCACAAGCACTCTCAACTTACAAAGGAAAGGATCAGAACCTTTTTGTGTTAATAGCAGCTATATGAACATAGAGGGATCTTAAAAGTAGGTGTACAATTAGAATGGCAACCATCAAAAACAGAACAAATGCTGGAGAGGGTGTGGAGAAGTGGGAACCCTAATACATTGCTGGTGGGATTGCAGATTAGTGCAACCACTTTGGAAAACAGTATGGAGGATCTTCAGACAAATGGGAATGAATCTACCATAAGATCCAGCAATACCACTTCTGGGTGTCTACCCAAAAGAATGGAAACAAACTATCAGACTGATGCATGTGTATCTATGTTTATAGTTGCATAATTCATAATTGCCAAACTGTGGAACTAGCCAAGATGTCCATTAACAGATGAATGAATTACAAAACTATGGGATATGCACACAATGGAATTTTACTCAGCCATAAAGAAGAACAAAAACATATCATTTACAGAGAAATGGATGGAACTGGAAAACATTATGTTAAGTGAGATTAGTCAGTCACAAAAAGTAAAAAATTGGATGCTCTCCCTAATATATGGAAACTAGAGAGAAAGTGGGTCATAAGAGGGACTGTAGATGAAGAAAGAGAAATCAGAGATGAGCAAAGAAGGTGACTTAGCTGAAAGTGATGGGGGAGGGCACCATAACGCACATGATGTACTTTCACAAACATAGCAAAGTCAATCACTAAACTGAACGTGTGAAGGAGGGAGGCGGAGGAAGTGGGGTGGAAATTGGGGAAGGGTTAAATGAGAGATGTGTTCATGTATACCTTTACCAGCTTGTACCTAACAAAGATGTATGATTACAATGGACTAATAAAAATGAGTAAATAAATAAATTAATTAATTAAAAGGTGTAGCCTGTGTATAATACCTGGGGTGATTCTATACCTTGGTAAAAAATTTAAGTGGTTTCTATATAGCTAAATTAACTGTAGGTGTTAACTGTAAGTGTTCTCTAAATAGAAATGGATAATGGATAATATTGACTGTTCTTGTGTCTAAAGTCACTGAATCTTGAAAAAACAGTTGCAAAATGTTGGCTTTAGAATTGTTCACAGAGACAGTGTCACTTTGGCTTCCAAGGCTAAACACTGGTGCTTTCCTTTCTTTGTCCATTCACCATCATCCTTCCATCCTTCCATCTATCCATCCATCTATCCATCCATCTATCCATCCATCCATCCATCCATCCATTCACAGCAATGTGTTGCATTGCAGGCTCCTATATTCCAGTGCTGTTCTCGATGGTGAGACATAGCAGTGAGAAAAACAGAGAAGACCCTAATCTCATGAAATTTCACTCCAAGAGAAACTTAGGTAATAAGCAAGTAAATAAATGAATAAATAAGGCATGTTCCATGCGAAAAAGGATATGGGAGAAAACTAAACTTGTGTCTTCTAGAGAGGGTCTTGTAGGATGGGGTAGCTGCTTTAGATAGAGTGAATAGAGATAAGTTCTTAGAGGAAATGACCTTTTAGTCAATGTTTGAGCAGAAACGATGATGCACCCTCAAAATTTGAAGAAGTGGATATTCCAAATAAAGATAAATGAAGGTCAAAACCTTGAAATTAGACAGCACAAAACTCCTCAGAAAAAAAGGTCAGGAGAGTCACCTAAGAAATCCCTGATTGAAAAGAGAAATCTGAGTTTAAAAATGTGGATCTTGGCTGTATCTATCTGGACAGGGAAGAGATCAGGGTTTTGTCAATGATTTGCTTTTGGTACTTCTCTCACATTTTTATTCTAGGAAATTTCTTCAGGAGTTGGTTATCTTACTATTTTGTCCATTTGAAGGCACTGCTGCACTATGTAAATTTGCATTGGCACAACTGAATGAAATCATGTCTTCCTAAGAACCAGATGACTGCATTTTTTGCCATGTTAAGCAGTGAGTTGTTATTCCTGCAATTCTTTTCCACTAGGAAGGACTACAAACCTAGAAGAGGATTGCTGTGTCTGTCTTAAAGGGCCATAGGTTTTACTTCAGTTCTTGTCTCCCCAGAAGAAATATTTCATTCAGAGGATGTAGAGAGGGTAGGCATGCATAAGTTTTATTGGATAAGTTCCACAGGAAGGCTACAGAGCTGGTTAGTCCAGGAGCGGAATAAAGAAGAGAGATGGCCAAAAAGAAGGGTTGCCTGCCTCATGGTGGGCTTTACTTGTAATCCCTAGAAATTGTACCCACTTTATGTTTATTAATTTGGGTTTCACACCACAGATTAGTTCAGCTATGCATGATTATGCCATGTTGGAAATCTAAAACTGCAATGTAATGGACTGGAAGTCTCTGACCACAGCTGAGCTGGGCAATTCCTGTATTTTATTTTGGGCAGGCTTTTCTCTGTCCTGCTTATTGCTATATACAGCAGGAAGATAAAGATGATAGAATCAAGAGTTGTTAAGTTAAAGGAGATCTATTTATCAGTTTGTCTGTTGAAAAGTTACCAGAGGTCTTTTATGGGTGTACAGATATAGTTGTTTGTGGGTAATTCTGGGAGATCAACAGCTTCATCTAATGTGGTCCACAACTTGACACAGGAGTGGTGGATCCTGATGGCAATTTCAGATAACATTATGACTGTAGGAGTGAACAGAAGAACAGCAAAAGGTCCTTTCCAAAGTGGAACTGGTTGATGACCTGACTGGTTTGTTATGCTAGATTTAAATTAGCACCATGGACCCTAGCTGTTGGAGGGTTTAGTTGAAGAACTCTCAGGGAAGGGGAGATTCTGTTGTCTAAACTCACAGAGAGCTTGTTGGCATTGACAAAGGACCATTACATACTGGGTAAGTGTAACCTGTTCCTCATCTAGGAGGAGGTCTGACTGGAGAAAAGGTAGACTATATAAAGTGTCATAAGGGCTAAGACTTAACATTGCTGTTTACCCTTACCCACAAAAGTATCAGAGGAAGTACTTTTTTTCCATGATAAGGCTGGTGCCTGACAACTTTTTGAGGTATAGTTTTAAAGTCTCCTTGGCTCTTTCTACTTTGCCTGATGTTTGGGGTCTCCAGAGGAGTGCAGATAACATTTTATCCCCAGAGCTTTAGCTCTTCAGACAAAAGAAAACCAATTGTCACTTTGAAGGAAAATGGGAAGTCCAAGTCTGGGGATGATTTCTTGGAGAAGAGCCTTAGCCACTTCAGTGGCTTTTCTGTCCTTGTAGGGCATGCTTCCACCCAATTTGTGAAAATATCCACAAATACCAATAAATATCTTAATCCATGACAGAGGGGTAGTTGAGTGAAGTCCACCTGCCAATCTTCTCCTGGGTATGTTCCATATAATTTGCCAGTGCTGTTAAGGGAGGTGGCTCCCTCCTTGGGGATTATTAATGGCACAGGTCTCACTAGCCTGAATGACTCCCTCCAAAGTTTATATAGTCCCTTTCCAGTAAATTGCCTTTTGATAAGGAGAAAGAGGCAATCCCTCCCAAAGTGGTGACAGGGGCCATACAAGCTCTTTAGAATCCTCCAATGTGTTGCTTGTGGGAGATGGACAATGGCACCAAATCTGAGCCATTCATTTGCCATGTCAGGATATATCCCTGTTCCTTGGCCCAAGATATTTCCTCAGGGGTGTAGGTGGGAAGATATGTGCCAAGGGGTATGAAGGGAATTAAAGCCAGTTCTATGCCTTATCAGCATCCTTGTTGTCCTGTATAACCTTACTGGCTCCTTTTTATGCTCTTTGCAGTGAACTATTTCAATTTATTGGGTGAAGCCAATGTTGCAAGAAATACCCTCGAGATTTAGAAATGCCAGAAACATGGAACAACTGTGAGAAAAGGCTATTAGTTTTGAGCCATGGAGCCAAGTGGAAGAGCAAGTATGCTTTCCATTGCAATCAACCAGGCCACAGAGGCAGGGCTGCCAAGGCCCCTTACAGATCACTCCTCACTGCTATGTGCCCCAAATGGCAGAAATGGAGCCATACGATTAAATAGTGCCTTGCTGGATTTTCTTACTGTTTTGGTCTCATTCCTTATTTGTATGGCTCTATTCCTCCCTTTGGAAATGCAAATGTTCACTCTTTGCCATTGTATATTAAATACATGTAACTTGTTTATTTTTATTTTTATTTTGATCTTCATTGTCTTTTACAGGGGCTCACAGAAGTTCACCTTGAGTCCCAGAGGAGACTTTGAACTTTGGGACTTTTGAGCAATACTGGGACTGCTAAGACTGTAGGAACTCTTGGAGAGGATTAAATGTGTCTTGCATTCTGAAATGGGCATAAGCAGTTCAGGGGCCAGGGGTGGAAAGTTATAGTTAGAGAGCTCATAAATTGGTGTTTGGAGTAATTGGTATAATTGAGACTTGAGGGTTGTAATCCCAGAAGTGGATAAATCCATTGTAATGTATTTATCTGGGTGGTGGCCTGGGATGGTAAGGTGTGGCTAGAGGGGGTGTGGCCTTGGAGATTATAGATGGTTCCTCCTCCCCCTGCTCTCTTGCTTCCATGATATGAGGACCACAGCCCATGTGCTCTCTCTCTCCTCCTCCTGCCACCAGACCCTGAAATCCATAGTCCCTCACCTCACATGGACTGAACCCCAAGCCATAAGGAAATAAATCTTTGTTATTTCAAGTTATGTGGTCAGTCTTTTAGATTATAGCTTTAAAAATGGTGATGAATACAGTAGTGATACTTTGATGTATGGAAATATCATTATTTGAACTGTCTCCTTCCCCAATCCTTCTATCCTCCTCCTTATATCTCTCCCACAGCTAAGTTACACGCTTATGCTGGTCTCTCTCCAAATTATTTAAAGTTCATTATGTTTTTTATTTTCTCTCTATCTTCCACATATGACAGAAAATGTATGACCCTTGAATTTCTGAGACTGGCTGATCTCAGTATATTATTCTCTAAGTTCATCCATTTCCTACAGATTACATAATTTTGTTCTTTATGGCTAAGTAAAATTTCATTGTGTGTATGTACAACATTTTATTTATCCATTCATCTGTTGATGGACACCCAGGTTGGCTCCAATATTTGGCTATTGTGAATTGTGCTGCTAAAACATGAATCTGAAATGTATTGCTATCATTTTCTAACTTTAATTCTTTTGGAAAGATAAAAGGGAATAATATAGATTGGTCATATGTTGTTTCCATTCCTTAGAAGAACCTCCAAACTGATCTCTATAATGGTTATACTAATTAACAGTCCCACCAGTGTGTAAGACAATCTTTCCCCACATCCCGACCAGCATTTATTATTTATATTGTTTATATTCATGATGACATCTATTCTAATTTGAGTTAGATAGAATCACAGTTTAGATTTGATTTGCATTTCCCTGATAATGATGTTGAATATCTGGGGGGGCTTCTGTATTTCTTCTTTTGAGAATTGCCTATTCAGCTTAATAGCCTATTATTCAACTGAGTTGTTTTTTCTTGGGGGGGGGTTAAGTTTTTTGAGTTCTGTATATATTATAGATATTCTAGATATTGGTCCTCTATCAGAAGAGTAGCTGGCAAAGATTTTCTCCAAGTTTGTAGGCTCTCTCTGGAGAGATTGATTATATCTGTTGCCACACAGAAGTTTCTGGATTTGATGACATCCTATTTATTGATTATTGATTTTATTTTCTAGCTTTAGGAGTCTTGATCAATAAGTTTCATGAACATAACTTTGATTGAATCCAAGGTATAAACAACTTAAGGGAGTCACCCAATGAAAGACTTAGTGTTTCTATGGAGACAAAGCCAATGAGGACCAGGCATCCTTGGAGCGAGGAATGTGTGCCCCTGAACATCTGTGATTTTGTATGGGCTTCTTTACTATCTGCAGCTACCAAACCCATCTCTCTGACAAGAGGAATGATGTATGAGAAGTATAATTGGGATGAAGCCTCCAGATTTTGTAGAATTTTGTACAAACTCATAGTTTTCTACCTGCCATATGTTTAGACTGGACTGAAAGGTACTGATGCTGGCAAATACATAAATCATTGAAACATGATTACATGACCTTTAAGATTCCCTAACTTGATGAATTCAATTATTCTGGGCAGAAGGAAATGGCAGTAGTTTATAAAAGCACAACCAGACAACAATGCTGACTTTTGCCTCCAGTGCCCCATATGGTTAAAAATTATGACTTGATAAAAATAAAAAACTCTTTTGTTTGTAGCAGGTTGAAAATGAAATGTACCTGAGGTAGGAGAGAAAACCCAAGGTAGCTGTTGCCTGTATGTTAAAATCCAGAACTACTATGATTGACACCAGTGGCCCAGGGAATCTGACTGCCAGAGATGAAAATGAAATAGGTTTCAACCTGGAATGGACCAGGTTCACAGGAGGTAATGAGAGCAATCTGTCTTATGGCTCTGAAACAGTCTACATCTTTCAGCTCTAGAAGAATATTTCACAATCAGAAGTCCTTATGGTTGTCTAAATTTTCATATGCAACTATTTGGCATGTCAGTGGAATCTTTCTGACTGCTGAAACAGTAAGCCACCTTTCTTTTCCTACTAAGAAAATAGCCTTGGAATGTTTGATTCCCTTTGTCAGAAGCATTTCAACTCTGAAGACTCAATGTTAATTACACAAAAAAGCATGCTATATTGACATTTTCTATGTACTTTTTTTTTCTTAGGCTGTCTGAGAGCAAGGCATTCACAAGGAAAGGAGAGGTGGCAAAAATGGATAGGGTTTTTAAAAACATACTTGGACAAGTTGGATATTTGCCTATTAAGTCAACCTTCTGCATAACTTTTAGTTGATGCTTATGCGTAGACATGTAAGCCCAAACTGGTGGAGCTTTTTAATAGTCCTGAAGTACAATTGGGTGGGAGCAGCACAAGGAGCACAGCTTAGGTCAATAAAAAATGACCTGCTTTTTCTCTCCTGATTTTAGGCTTGAAGTCTAATTTTTCTGATAGCATAGTTGCTACTCTTGTTTGTCCTTGATCCATTAGCATGAATTACCTTGCTCCAGCCTTTCACCTTTTGTATATGAGTATCTTTACTTGTAAAGTGTGTTTTTTGCAGGCAGCATATAGATGGATTAAGGTTTTTAATCCATTTTGTGACCTTATATCTTTTTGTTGGGAAGTTGAAGCCATTTATATTCAGTGTGATTATTAAGAGATGATTTTTAATTCCTAACATTTTGAGTTTTAACTTCTGTTGAGGTAATGTTTGTTCTTCTTTGCTGACTTGTTTCATAGAAATCATTGTTTTTCTGGTTCTAACATTTATTTATTAATTCTTCTTTATAATTAATCTCTGAGTATTTTCTCTAGTACTGGTTTGGAAGACATGAATTCTTTCAGCTTAGCTGGGCATGGTGGCACATGCTTGTAATCCCAGTTCTTGGGAGACTGAGATTATTTGTTTATTCTTTCATTTTTTCTCTTTTCTCTACATTCTTCTTGGAAATATGAATTGCACTTCTGGCAATCTCTGCAATTCTGTTTTGGCAGATTCTGTTGTTGTGGAGTTGTGGGAGCTCATTGTTTCCTTGCTATTCTTCCTTGTTATGATTTCAGGTTTCTTAAATTTCTATCTTTGTTGTTTTTGATAACTTTTTCCCACTCTATAGGTGTCCACTGGTATATACAAGAGCCAGTTGTGTTGTATTCAATGGGAAGGTTGAGTAAGAAGGAAGGAACTGGAGTAGTGGATGCAAGAATAAAGTAGCAGATAGGATCAAGCAGAATGAGAGTTTGAGTGCAGTAAGGTAATATATAGTAGAGATATATATATATCTCCAGTATCTTACTAGAATATATAGTAACCAGTGCATTTAGATATAGTGATATGAAATAGATTTAATACAAGACAAAGAAAAGAATGGAACAGAGAGAAGAGAGTAGATAGGAAAGAGAGAAGCTTGTAAAAGGGGTGGGGGAGAGAGCAAAGAAATAAGCATACACACATAAAAAATAAAAAAACAAAACAACAAAACAACACCACAAATATACTAGTACAGAACAGTCTTGGCCTCTGTAGTCCTCCTGGGTCTGTGTGAATACTTTCAGCTGTTTAAGGTCCACTTTCTATAGGTTCCCAAGCATGTCCCTAGCACTCTCATTTGCTCAGTGCAATGATTTCAGTTTGCAGCCCCACTTTTTGGTTTCCTTCAATGATTGGGACCCTGGCCTGGTGTCAAAGAGGCCCTGCAGACTGTAGGTCTCTTTGCCTTATTGGCCCTGGAGGCTAATCTGTGCTTCTACTATGTCTGACAGAAGACTCACCCTCACCTTCACCAGGTCACCCTGGTCTCCCACCTCAGGAGTCTCAGACCCCAGGAGTTTATCGTTTGCCATGTGAGGTCCTGCAGCCACACTGGGTGGTCTCACATGGGGATGGCTAGTTCACTTACAGTCTTGTTGAGTGCTTCCCTGGGTCTCTGGAGGACGAGGTGTGCTTTGCTGCTGCCACAGGTTCTAGCCAGGCATCCAGGCAGTCAGATGTGTGGAGAATGGAGTGAGGTGCCAGTTGCTTACAATTCTGATGAGGTGCAACCACACACTTTGCATCAAGTCATTGGCTCCTTTGTTGGTCATCTCTGGAGACTGCAGTGCCAGCAGTTCCAGTGTAACTAGGCAAGATGACACCACAGCTGTTCCCCTGGGGAGGCATTAGGGGTACTTTGCTCTCCTCTGTTCTGTCTTTGCTTCCACCACATTTCAATATTTTTGTTGTTTTGTTCATTTTTTTTTGCTGATTTAAAAAAAATCTTGTCAAGATGCTGCATAGCCATGAGGCTATTGAATTCTGAGCATCAGTGTGACTGAGATGTCCTGCTTCCTTCTGTTGCCATCTTCCCAGAAGTCTCTGTACACTTTCTCTTATGTCTTTTCTAAGGCCTTTGATCATATTGAAAATCAAAATTCTGAATGCTTCTGGCATTTTTTTGCAGCTCTATATTAGTGATCTCTGATGTGGAGTTGTGGGAATTTGGTTTCTTTCCTCATTGGTCTTTGTTCTCGTGTTTTCAGTATTCTTAGGTTTGTATCTTTGTTGTATCAGAATCCTTTTTCTTTTTGTGTGGGATTCCTACATCTATTCATTATCCTTTTGTAATAATTCATTTTTCTGGGAATACATAATTGCCTCAAGAACTCTGTTTTATATAATCAGAATTTTGAGTTAGTTAGACTCTCAGAACCTTTTTAATAGGGTATAGTACTTCACCAATTCAGGCAAGCAGAAGTTTCTGATTGGATACAGGCCTCTGTGCTCTCTGGTCCAGAGACTATACTGTTTCAGGCCTTTGGCCTAGCTGGCTGTGCTTTAATGCCCTAGGGACACCACTGCTTCTCTGCTGGTTGTAATCACATGAAACCCTGTAAACTGCTGGCATTCAGCCTCTGTGGTTGCTGGTACAAGCTCCTCAGGGCCAGAGAACCTGTGGCCCAGCTGACTAAGATTTGGTTCTTCAGGAATAGTGCTGTTGCAGTATTCACCTGAAACGCTGTCAGCTGCTGGCATTTTTGATCACTGGGTCCAAGCTCTGCCAGCTGAGAAATTGTAGTGTTTCCAGCCTGTGGCTTGACTGTCTGAATTAAATTGCCCCACGGACATCGCTGCTGCTCTGCCAGCTGTGATCATGTGAAACCCTGCTTGACCCTGGCCTCCCTGCTCAGAGGGCTCAAATTCTATCAGGGGAACAATTTTACCATTCTGAACCTGGACTGTGGGTGGTTTAGTTATTTAGCCTCTGGGACACCACTGCTGCTCTGGCAGCTGTGATCCTGTGAGACCTTGCCAGCCACCCTGCTAGCCTTTGTATTCATGGCACCCAGACTCTGCCAGGCAAGACTTTGTAGCCTTCTGAGCCTGGTTGGTTGAGTTATTTTGCTCCAAAGACACCATTGCTGATGATCTGGTGATCACTGGAAACCCCACAGGACCAGGGTGGTCAGCTGACTATAGGATGCACCTGAGTGTCCCTAGGGACTCACATGTCTTCTGTGTCTGACTGTAGCCCCTGCTCCACCTCTGCAGGGATGGGCTGCAGTCTTACAGACCCCATGAGTTTGGTCATTGTCATGTGAGTTCCTGTAGCCACACAAGATCCCATTGGGACAGTTTATAAACTCATAATCTTGATGAACTCCATTGTAGTCACACAGTCCCTACAGGAAGAGTCTGAAGTTTCTCAGTCTCAGTGACTTCAGCTGCGGCCACAGGAATTGGCTGGGTGATCTGGAGGTCGATGGTGGTCTTAATGAGACCAATAGTAGCCACTCAGGTCCATGCAGGAAGGGTTTGTAGTTTCTCAGTTCCAATGACTTTAGCTGCAACTGCAGGAATTTGCTGGTCAGTTTGGCTAGGCTATCTGGAGAGTCGCAGTCTTGAGGAATTCAAATGTGGAGAGAAGAATGTGATTGCTTTTTCATGTTGGTTTTTGTGCAATCACTAACTCAGCAGGATTTAGCTTCTTCTATATTGGCGTTGGTAACCAAGAGCTGCTGGGTTCTGGCAGCTGCCAGCTCTCACTTTGGCTTGCCAAGATGGTTCCTGTCTCCACTCTCCCCTCACCAGATGAAGACACTTGGAACTCTTTTCTGCCATGTTTAATCATCCCCCATGAGATTTATGAGTGCATACAAAGGGCCAGTTTCTGGCTAGGTTACCTCCTCACCATCTGGTCCATTGCATGTTTTTACCACTCTCTGTAGCATTGTCATAACTTCTATCTGTGGCTGAATAGAGATGCCATTCTTGAAAACAGATTAGAAATTCTCATAGGTGAAATAAGTCAATGGAGAAAATTATATTGTTTCAATGAGATGCAATTCAAGAGCATATGACCAGTGATATTTTTAGATTGGTTTACATATAGTTTTACAAGTTCAAATGGTGGGCATTTCTGTTATCCAGCAGACTGGTGTGTGTGTGTGTGTGTGCATGTGTGTGTTTGTGTGTGTGTGTGTGTGTGTGTGTGTGTGTGTGTGTGTATGAATATCTCCACAGCATCAGTTAGCTTATAAATTGCAGTCTTTTGTGGACCAGCTAAAAGTTGACTGCAATTTATAAGCTAACTGATGCCGTGGGAGCAAAAGATGCCAAAAGTTGAATATCAGCTCTCTGTAATAGTAGACATTATAGCCGACCTAAATAGCTGAAATGAGCTTTGTGCTGAGGGAAGAGAGACTGAGGGCACTAAATTTTTAACAGGATATGCATAAACCTTTAAACTTTCTCCTTGTCAGTTCCCTGAGACACTAAAAGCCTGAAGAAGCCGTTTGACCTGTGTTCCTGGGTAGCGTCTAACCAGTTTGGCATAAGCAATTGATAATAGCAGTGCATCACCTTCCAGTGCCCCACTATCACTCTTGGCATCTTTTGCTCATCCACCCAGGAAATCAAACCTATCTTTTAGATTCATGAACTTAGCTCATTCCAATTCTCTTTATTTCCTTTTTTAAATAGCTTTATTGAAATTTCTCTGTCCCTTTTTATCATCTTCATTGATACAAAATTCACATATCATAAAATTCAGTCATTAAATGTTTTTGGTATTACTAATTTTTAAAAATCATGGACACACACACACACACACACACACACACACACACACACTTCCAAAACATCTTCATCACCTCAACTAGAGATTCTTTAATTATAGAGCAATAACTCTATATTCTCTCTCCCTCCAGCTGCCCCTGGTAATCTCTAATCTACTATACATTATTCAGCCTTGCTATTTTTAGTTTTCTCAACATGGTATTTTACTGTATATGGTCTTCTGGAACTTTTTCACTCAACTTTGTCAATTTTTAAATTAATATTTTATTGGTACCTTGTAATCGTACATCATAGTGAGATTCATATATGCATACAACATTGCTTGGTTTGCTTCTCTTCATGACTCCCATTTTCACTCTCCTCCCTCTCCATACATGAGAGGAGATTCATAGTGACAGATTCATATATGCACATAACACACATAACATTATTTGATCTGCTTTCTTCCCCCTTCCTCAATCTCCTTCCACTTTGCTATTTGTCTCTTTCTTCTTTCTCTCATCCTGCACAAAGTCCAACTCAAAATGGATCAAACACCTAGAAATTAGACCAGAAACTTTGTGATTACTCAAAGAAAACATAGGACCAACTCTCCAACATATAGGCATAGATAGAGATAAGACCCCTATAGCTTAGGAAATAAAATTATAGTCAAATAATGGAATGGCATCAAATTAAAAACTTCTCAAGTTTTTAAAATCACTTTCCACTATTCAGTTTCAAGCCAGCATGGTCTCTCATCTGGATGGTAGAAATAGCCTCTGTAGCACATGCAATCAGTGCCCCACTGGCATATCCTGACCTTCTGCTGCCATTTTGTGTTTCTCTGCTAGAGCCCATTCTGCTTATGTATACATCAGGACAAAAGTACTTGGGAATTAATGTTTATATGATAATGTTCCAGCTTCCTCAACTCTTAAGTGGGCTCCATCTGAGATGTGTGATCCCCAGCGGGATTAAGCTCCAGTTGCCCACAGTGGTAACTTGCTTGAGAATACATCCTGGGTTGTCCGCCTAGGGTGTATTCTCAAGTGACTTCCCTAACTTACTCTCCCTTCTCTTACCAGTTTACTGGTATCACTTCCCAAACTAACAATGTATACTTGATCAGAATCTGCTTCTGGAGAACCCAATGAAGATAATCCTTTCGTCTGGATAACCCAGATGAAGATAGTCCTCTGTTTTGATTCTTGTCTTCTTACCAACCACATTTTATGCAGCAGCTGGACTAGCCTTTTGACATACAAATCACAGCGGGGTGTAGTGGTGCATGTCTATAATCCTATTACTTGGGAGGCTGAAACAGGAGGATTTCAGGTTCAAGGTCAGCCTCAGCAACTTATCCACCTTATAGAGGTGGATAAGACATATATAGCCTGGTAAAAGCCCTTGCTGTGATGGTTGTTAAATATTTTAATCTTTCGTGTCCCAGATATGATAAAAGGTCATATCACAAATTACAAAGACTTTAAGATGGGAGGAAATGTGTCTACAAGAGAGCAAAGGGCAGTCTGAAGTATTTAAAGAGGAACTTGCATGGAGGGGCATGGCGTGAGGGTGGGAGAGTGGGGGTATAGGCAGGCTAAGTTGACACACTCTCCACTGTTGGGTGGGAGGGAAGGGGCAGAGAGCATCTTGCCTTCTTCCAGCAGCAGAATTTGATGGAGAAAGGGGTTACTAGATAGGCTATTAATGTAAGTATGATTATTGACATGTTTGGGGCAGACTATCTTAGGGGTAGATGGAGGCACAGGCACCAAGCAATAAAATCCCCTGCCTCCTGGCTTCTATCTTTAAACTTTTGGGGAAGAGTTGCTGAAATGAGGGTTCCAGGCTCACAGGGGCCAGGCATACCATGGATCAGGGAGGTAGTTTCCTTTTTGGGTTCTCTAGCTGTGCTGTGCTATATATGACTATTGAGCACCTGAAATGTGGCTAGATTGACATGTATTATAAGGATAAAATAAGCACCTGATTCAAATTTTTAGTAGCTGTTCTGGTCAGCATTCTTACAGCTATAATCTAAAATACTGTCCATGTAACTTAGAGGAAAGAAGATTTATTTTCCTACAGTTTCGGGTCTAGTCTATATGAGGCTGGGAACTGAGGATCTTAGAGCATGGTGGTGGGAGGTAGAAAGAGGAAGAACACAAGAGCTGTGCTTCTCACATCATAGACGCTGGAAGCAAGAGAGGGTGAGGAGGAACCACATATAATCTCCAAGGCTGAACTCTAGGGGTCTACTCCCTCCAACCACACTTTACCAGCCCAGGTCACACCCCAGATAAATCCATTATAGCTGGGATTGCAACCCTCATGATTCAATTACATCAGCTCCAAAAATTAATAAATAAGTTCTTTAGGGGACATTACATATATAACAGTAGCAAAGAATATAAAATATCTCATTGTATGTTTTATATTACTTACATGCTGAAATAACATTTTGGACATACTGGTTTAAATAAAATACATTATTATAAATAATCTCACCTGTTTCTTTTTGCTGTTTTTAGCGTGGCTACTAGAAAATTACTTATGTTTGTGGTTTGCATCGCATTTCAGTTTTATAGCACTGCACTAGCTGTCCATGAAGCTGTTGATTGGGGTCCCCTCGGTATAGCTGGGAGTAAGACTTGCCCACAGCCCCTGCCAATTGAGAATTCTGTGTATGATGAGAAATGGGGCAGATGGACTGTGCTTTCTGATTTCTTTGTGAGTATGTGATGGAGACCTGAGAGTGCCTGGGACAAATGACTGCCCAGTACATGAGGTCTTCCAGATAGAGGACAGTGTGGCTATTTGCCTAATTCTAGGAAGCCTGCAGCTCAGAGCAGTACTTGGTATTCTGCATGGATGCTGTGAGTGACACAGCAATTATAGGCTTTTGCATTGTTTATGCCTCTCCAAAAGCATAGCTGAATGCTTTGAACCAGCAGCTGGAGAGCACTCTGTTGGGTTTCATTACAATATATAATTGTATTTACCCTCTCAGGCCTCCTGGACTATTGGTGCCTGGTGCATCTTTATCACTATTCATTTTCTCAATTATAAATTGCTAATTGAATAAAAAGAAAAAAAAAGCAAAGACAGTAATCTAAATTAGCTTGAGTAGTACACCAACATAAAAGATAGCAAATTTTATGCCACTTTATGCTTTTCTTTTCTCTCTGATCTAGGGCTTTTACAGCTGCTATGGTGCCTGGCTGTGATAAAGCAGCTCTGTGTCTGGCAGTTCTGCCTCCAGCTGAGGATTAGAGTCTACTTCCCTGACCCTACCACCCTGCATACTTCAGATGGAGTGAGCAACCTTTGCTGGTGCTTTGGGCGAAAAAATTCTCCCTGCTAAGTTCTTGGCCCTTGAGTGAGTAGGTTGTGGCTCTTGTCCATAGCCCAAAAATATTTCTTCTTCCCTGGATGAGTGTGCTCCAAGCTAGATCAAAGTTGTATATGTGTGTAGGTAGATATTTTTCATCAAAATGACACACAATGTGCATGCATTCTGAAATTAATATTTATTCCTGAATATTCTGATGGCAAAATAATAGGAATCCTAAATTTATCACTCTTTTCCCCCTCAGAGCCTCTCTTTTGCTGCTGCTTCCATTCCAGCAAAATGGCTGTTAACCAGGTTAAGGGCTGCTCTGATTGAGGAGATGGACAAGGGGGCATAATCTAGGCCAGCATAGCTCACTCATGAAGTGCCCTTCTGGAAGAAAAACTTCTGTGGGGCTTTCTTTCTAACTCCCTTCAGTCTCAGAAGTTTTAACATAGAAGAATTTTTTTTTATTTCACTGTGAAGCATATCCTCCTTGCAGATTCTCTTAAGAGAATGAAGCCAGTATCTTAAATTTACACTGCAGAGTAATTGACCAGTAAAATATATCCTGAGAAAGCCTTTGATAGTAGAAGCAATGATGTCACAAGGTGGCACATGGCTAGAGGGACATGTATATGAGACAGGATCAAACTTACTTTTATTACACACCCACTCTATAGATGACCCATTGTTCTATGAATGGATTAATCTATTAACAAGGGCACTTAAAGGTCCTACTTGTCCTACTTCTTAATGCCTCACAATAGGTATTAAATTTCAATATGAATTTTGGTGGGAACAATAAAACCACAGCATTCATATACTACACCAACCCTTGGTGTAATTAAAGCCTAGAGATATAAACAGAAAGACCAAGAGTCAAAATCACATATTCCATTACCCTCTGCTATACAGGGCACAAAAACACTTACTTGATAAGCTGGAGTTGGTGATGGGGTCAGGGCTTGGGAACATAAAAAACATCTCTGCAGATCCCTCACTGCTGATGATGTTGGATTCTATGGCAATGATGGAGGGGAGCAGCATGAGAGAGGACCACTTGCCTGCTTGCTTTCTGATAATAGGCCAGATGTACTGTCACTTATTTTTTCAATTAATAATTAATTAGTGTTGAACACTTAGGAAACTATGTACTGGATAACCATGTGTTAAAAGCAAACATTTTAATCCAATGTTTAACCCAGTGTTTAATGAATATGATTTTTTTAAAAAGGGGAAATTTAATTGTGAAAGAAAATATAATAAGGAATTGTATCTTAAAATTAGCAGAAGTGCATTACCCCCTTCTCAAATAGCTTACCTTTTCTTAGTGTTTCCTGGGGGAGTTAAAGTCCAGTCAGATTACCACTTAAATCCACTTACCTGGGCATTGCTTCTCTTCTCTTGCTTGCATTACTACATCAGCACATCTTGGGGTTTTCCAACATTTACCATTCCTGCCCCCTGCTAATGAGATCCTCAAATGTCTTTTCTATTGTTATTTAATTTATTTTTGTGTGATACTATGGTACTGGATATTGAACCCATACACATTCTATGTCTGAGCTACAAGCCCAGCCCTATGTTTTGAAACAAGATTTCATTAAATTGTGGAGGGCCTCCTGTGGTTGCTGAAGCTGGTCATAAGCCTGTGATTCTTATGTCTCAGCCTTCCAAATACTGGGATTACAGGCATGTGCTACTATGCCCAGATCTAGAATGTTATTTCTAAAACAAAAAGAAGAAGGAGAAGTAGAAAGAAAAAGAGGAGGAGGAGGGGAAAGTAATTTTTTCAAGTTGTTTATAGGGTTTTTATTGGCCTTATGATAAAAATGCTATTCCTAAACAGAACATAAAGGAAGCTTTAAGACTTAGCTTCTGTACTCTCTTTTCCTCTTTCCTCAATTACACCCCAGGCCAAATCCCTCACTTTAAACCTTGTATCCCAGGCTAATCCAGTTGTTCAACCTAAACTCTACAAGTTAGTTTTCAGTCTTCCATTTCTCTCATCCCATACGGTTAGTACTGCTGGTTCTATTTGTGGAATATATTTCAGATTCCTCTTCTATCTCTCCACAACCATCAACTATTTTCAAGCCATTTCTCACCTTGGCCACTAGTGCAACATCCTTACTGGTCTTCCTTAAAATCTTTCTCCAAGTTGGGCTTGGTAGTGCATACCTGTAAGTTCAGGACTTGGGAAACTAAGACAGGAGAATCATAGCTTCAAGACCAGCCTCAGCAATTTAGTAGGACTCTCTGCAACCCAGTGAGACCTTGTTTCAAATAATAATAATAATAATAATAATAATAATAATAATAATAATAATAATAAATAGCAACAACAGTTGGGAGTGTAGCTCAGAGACAGAATGTCCCTGGGTTCAATCCCCAGCACCAAAATGAAACAAAACAAAAAACCAAAACCAAAACCAAAACTTTTCCCACTAATCAGAGCAGTTTGTTTGAAGTCTAAACTGTATCATATCACTTCTCAAATGAGACCCTTACCTCATCCTCTTGGTTTACATGAGATCATTCTGCCCCCGTCACCTCAAGCCTCTTTCTCTTCACTACATTCCACAAACATTGGCTCCTTTCTTTTCTTTGAATTGGCCTATTTTCTCTTCCTCAAACAGATTAAACTCTCTCTGTGTCTAGATTTGCTCTTGATGTTTCCTCTTTCTGGGATTCTTTTTCCTTCATTCTGGCAAGGACTTCTGATTGTCATTCTTTAGGCTTCAGCTGGATGCTCTCTGACCACTATCTTAAGGTGCAGAGCCTCACCCTCTTCTTCATATGCTCTCTCTCATTACATAGGATTCACCACATTTTTTGTTTCTTAATATTTCCCAAGGACTCTCTGAAGGTATTTGGTTTTTGGTGCTTGGATCATAGTATCCCACAATAAACATTTATTGAAGGAATGAAGGAACACTAGCCTCTTAATTTTCCCTCATGCTCCTTGCTCTTTCTTCCTTCCATACTACTGTAAATTATGCTAAATCCTTCTTTTCTCCTTTAATTTTTGGCTTAGCTATCATTCCTTTGAAAGCCTACACAGATTCCTTCAACCTAAGTTAGATGTCCCTCATATATACCCACACCATCTGAATGCCCCCCATTCTGGCGTTTATCCCACTTCATTGTCCTAGGCTGCTTGATTCTCTGACTCTCAGCTCAGGGAGTGACTTTAAATCACTCTTTGATTTAAAGGGAGTCAGCTATGGGTGACTTTAAATCCACTATGCCCCTGAACCCACAAGGTGGCTGGCACATAGCATGAGCCCATGAACATAGACCACTGAGGGCATAATCCTGGAAGTTGATATTACAATTTGGTCATAATATATTCTTTTTTAACACCCAGGGACATTCTAACTACTAGACCACCAGGTAAAGTACCCAGGGACATTCTACCTCCAAGTCCTTTTTATTTTGAAATAGGGTCTCACTAAGTTGCTGACAATCTTGCTAAGTTGCTGAGGTTGGCCTTGAACCTGCAATTCTCCTATCTCATCCCCCCAAGTGCTAGGATTACAGGTAGTCAAGCAAGGGTAGCAGTTCTCATATCAGACAAAATAGACTTCAAGCCTAAACTTATCAGAAGAGACAAAGCAGGTCATTTTTTACTAAGAGGAGGAACAATCCAACAAGAGGATATAGCAATAGTCAACATTTATGCCCCAAACATATGTGCAACCACTTTCATCAAACAAACTCTTCATGACATTAAATTTCACACAGATCCCAATAAATAATAATGGGAGACTTCAACTCTCCTCTCTCACCACTAGATTGACCTTCTAGAAAAAGGTCAGTAGAGTTCCCACTTCTCCACACCCTCGCCAGCATTTGTTGTTGTTTGTGTTCTTGATAGTTGCCATTCTGATTGGAGTTAGGTGAAATCTCAAGGTAGTCTTGATTTGCATCTCTCTGACTGCTAATGATGTGGAACATTTCCTCATACATTTATTGGCCATTTGTATTTCTTCTTTTGTGAAGTGTCTATTTAGATCC